>JAKTPS010000069.1:0-60966 GCA_030556275.1 Lipomyces sp. NRRL Y-27488
GTCTCCTATAGGCAGCGCGTCCCTCCTCCCACCCTCCCTCGCTGGTGAGACGCGCATACCTATGCCAGGTCCAGGCGTATTCCCCATGAACACACCTGTAACCCCAACGGCGCCCCATTTGAGCAAGGGATGGAGGAAAGGCCAAAACCTCCATCACGCCGGCGTTAAATATATAAACCAGACCGTAGGCAGCCGTCGACCAGGCAGCCGCCGGCTGCTTCCGATCTGATCATCTACCCACCTCCGCGTTCGCGGTCGTGCGGGAGGGCAGAAGACATGTCTAAGACATGTTAGCACAGAAGCCCAATGATAGATCATCGGGGACGGGTATGTCGGCTATGTAGACACGAAAGTTGCCTGCCGCCGGAAAATTCATAGAACGAATAGCAAAATAGAGTACTAACCTTTGACAGATCCTCGCTGCCGCTCGGATGCAAACCGGATCCGCGTTGATGGGACACGGCAAGTGCCTTCTCGGTTGTGCTGAAGAGCAGAAAACTGCCTAAAACCTGTTAGCACGCAAGCCGAGTAAAGAGATGCTCGTCGAAAATTCGCAGAACAAATAACCAGACACAGTACTAACCTTGTGCGAGTTCTCGATGCCTCTCCGGCCGAAGCCCGGATTATTGTTGGTGGAGACAAGTCCATGTGCCAGTCGACCGTGAGAGAGGAGGGAGAAAAAAAGGGGGAGAGGGGACGGCGTCCGCGGGGGATTATATACCAAACCGGCCGGTGACGTGGGAATAGCGAAGCGGGCTGGTTTGTTTACCCTCAGGGTTAGGTCATTTTGTACCGGTCTGTTAGAAGTTCTCAGTCTGGGGCGGCAAGGTTCCGGTGATTCTGCGGCCGGCCTATTGTTTTCTAAGCATATTTAATGTTCTAATGAAGTGTATTGAGATCGACTGCGAGGGGACGGAAGGCAAAGCTGGCGGGGTGTTCGCGGCAGCCTGTATTCAGCTGGCACACCAAACGGGCACAGACGCTGCTGGCGCTAACCGTAAACCCCGTAGCTCCAGCTCAGGTGAACTGGGTCTTGTTACTTTAAGTCTCTCTGCGTTGTCGCTTGCTGTGCCTTCTTAAAACGGATGATACAGCAAGCCGCGGGCCAAATAATGACGTCATTGTAATCACCTTGCCTGATTTGGCGATTGCTTGACAAAACTTATTTTGTTCTGGGCGCGAATGCACGATAGACAATGAGCTCGGAGTTGAAAACCGCCACTTGTGGTAATATAGACACGACACTACAACCCGTGCAAGAAAGATGACACCTAGCTTGATTAAAGAAATAGCGCCAGGCTGATGTCATTATGATGATGATGTGATGGGTAGCTATTACCAGGAGATTGTGGGCTTCGGAACGATTTTGGAGACCGTTACCGAGAAGTGGACACTGGCCCAGGTGCGTGAATCAAACCCATGATAACTTGAGTGAAGACAGTTAATGTTAAGCCAGATATTAGATTCATTAAAACTTGTCACAAAAAATTAAAAAGATCTGTACAAACGAGAAGAATGTATATATATAATATGGAAAAAAAATGCCATTTACTTCCGCTTTGTCACTGTTGTGTCGTCCTCCGTAGGACTCGAGGACGTAGTCTCAGCCACGGCAGACACCACGGGCACTTCCTTGGTTTCCTCTCCCTTGCCGTCGGTCACCGCGGCGTCCTCCTTCTTCGTCTCCTCGCCTCCCTGACCAAACTCGTTTACACGTGTCGGATCAACACGGTATAGCCAAGTCTGATAGATGAAAATAATGAAAATCACATCGTCTCTCAACGTCGCCAGTCGGTGCAAAATGGGCATCTTGATCACGAAAGCAAACAGGTCGTCGATAAAAGTGTTCAAAAACTTGTACGCCATCGCGCGGCGAGGTATGTGCGCGACGGACTTGAGCCTGTAGTTGATATAGATCGACGGAACAAGCATCAAGAATCCATAGGCATAGACTGAGCCAACGAGGGTAGTGATGATAAATGAGTACCATGACTTGTATGTGTTATAAACCAGCGTGTACACCGCGTACGCGCCGAGAAGCGGCACGGCTGCAATATAGAGATATTTGAATGCGATTTGGTCGTACTCTTTCGTTTTTTTCTCCGTGTCGCTCAGAGTGTGCTTGTCAGATACTGTGATTTTGTAGGGAATAAGTCCAGTCGTCCGCACTAGCTTAATTTCAATCGCTTTCGTGATCTTCCATGCCTCGACAAAGATGCCGCTCACATGAGTCATCATTATCATCCAGCTCGTGTTCTCGGAATTGTCAAGAAGATAGAGGAAAATGATGGTTTGCATAACCACATTGGCAATGATTGTCCGCACGGAAACGCCGATGTTATCCTTTTTGGACTTCCAGTGCGCAATGTCGTTCTTGAATGCCAGAAACTCGAATAACGTATGCAGGACCGACACGGCTCCGGTGAGGAGGAGAAGATAGAAATTCGTTTCCAAAAACACGCGCTTGAACAGCTCAACTTCGCTAGAGCCAATGGCTCCTGTAGCGGCCTGTTGTCGGAAACTGTAATCCATGTTCATGAGCACATTGTACTTCCAGAATGCGGTCGGCGAGAACTCCACCGTAATCGGAAGAGATCTGATCG
This sequence comes from Lipomyces sp. NRRL Y-27488, assembly GCA_030556275.1. Taxonomy (NCBI): domain Eukaryota; kingdom Fungi; phylum Ascomycota; class Lipomycetes; order Lipomycetales; family Lipomycetaceae; genus Lipomyces; species Lipomyces sp. NRRL Y-27488. Next base: position 2,604 of record JAKTPS010000069.1, read on the forward strand.
ACAAGTTAGCCTACTACCAACAAGCCAAATTAACTATCCAACGATACGTACTTTACTGTCGAATTCAGTTCAATTTTATGAGCATCCAACTGCCAGAACTGGTTATAATAGATTATTGGATCTAAATGAATTAGCTCCCCGTATCCCAAAGTCGAAAAGGCAAGACATACAATAAAATGCATTGTTGTCCTCGTCGCGTATGTCATCAGGTTCCATCATAATCCACTGACGCAGAACCGGCGCAATTCGTCTCATATCAAGCGAATCCGACTGCGTCATGCCGATGGTGATATTTGGATGATAATATGGCAGAACTGTCTCGTCAGTCTCCTCGTCGACCAGGGCCTCGTCGGCGGCCTCCTTGTCTTCTTTCGGACCCAGCAAATGCTTGGTTTTCTTCTCCTTCGGCTTTCTGTCGTACGACGTGAGTCCTGCACACAGTTGGCATGGTTAGCATGGCTCTGGGTAAAACCGTAGATTAATGAGCGCGTACGGAAATGAACGCTATGCGCTGTCGTAGTATTGTATTTGGGCGAACTGGGAATGTACTCCTCGCCTGGCCAATTGATATAGACGTGAGCAAAAAGCGATCCGTTATTGCGAATAGCCTAACCAAAGAGGTGTTAGCAAGCATGCGCTGGGCCGCGACTAATGGGCAACAAATCAATTCCAACCTCTGTGGTGGGGAGCTCTCCAGACTTCACAATGCGAGTCGACAGATCTCCCACAGTCCAGTTGTAGCCATCGATAAAGGGCGGCGAATCGTAGTTATCAAAGAACGGGTCATCGTTGATGAAGAAGCGGAAGTCGAAGTTTGTGCCCGTCGGCCAGAATGGAAGGAACCCCTTTGGATAGATGCCATAAGGATCCTCTTCTTGCTCGGCCGCTACGTCAGTGCTGTCAGGCAAGACTGCAGGGGCTGTGGCCGTGGCATTGTCGAGACCGATGTCGGTCTCGGTTCCATTCGCTGGCGCCATCGCAGCGCTGAACTTCTCACCCACTTTCGACACGGCCTGTCCTAGATTTTTGAACAAAAAAATAATTAGCCGTCTTCTCGTGGACAACCGACACAAGAAAGGTGAAATTACCAAAAATATACTGGCCAGAGATGGTGAGCAGGATCGATTTGATCCAGCTCATCTGGCCCTGGCCAGCCTGGGGCCTTGCAGCCATCCCCCGTCCTCCTGGCGCCCGACCTCCTTGGTATCGAGGAGGCATTGCCGGAACAATTAAAGAGACGAAGTATTTACGGAGAAGAAAAACAGTGTGAGAATGCGTATCAGCATAAAATAGCACGGCAGGAAAGAAGAAAGCCCGGGACGAGGTGTCGTGAGAAGGTCTTGGAATTCGTCATGAAGATAATATAATTGCACTCTACAGTGGGGCCAGCTTATCGCTTGTGCTATCTCAAATTGGCGCTTCTCTTTGCTTCCACCGGCAGTCCTTGGACTGCCCTCCTCTACATGCACTCCACCTAGTCATTCTCCGCACCGCACGCACGCTGCCCGGCAAGCGGCCAGAAGCAAGGCTGATAAGTGTACGACGACGAGGACGAGGACGACGTGCCTCGGACCCGCAGTCTAGTCTGCGAAATAGTCTGGAAATCTAATCTAATCCGCGTTAAACTTTCAATTCCCGGCGTGGCTCAGGCGCAGGCCAAAAGAAAACCCTACCCTGGCCCTAACCCTCTGTTGTCCGGGCAACGCGCAGCAAAAACACAGAGACTTTCGAATTTGTTGTCGTCGCACCCAAAGAGAACTGTCTATTCCTCAAGCACGAGCCCCACCACCGCCAACAAGCCTCGCGCCCATCTCATCGCGGCGATTTTAATCAGTAAACCGCATCAGGGCAGTTTGACTTTTTCTACCTACTACCCGCTGGACGTGATACGGGATTGGGGTTTCAAAATATACGCGTCTTTGGCGGTCGTCCTTATTGATGTCTTAGCGCGTCAATCACTTGTGGTATGGCTATTCACGTTCCCACTTCTCGTGCCCCTCATGCGATTGCAATGAAGATACTTACTGAGCTGTGCCGACTTGCAGAATAACAGTGCGCGCTCTCTTTAATCGCGGCCAGCACGAAGGTCCTTCTCGTCATAGCCCTTCACTACAGTCTACAACATCATGCCCCCTCGACGTCAGTCCGGCGCTGCGGCTGCCTCGCGGAGCGCAAAAACCACAAGAACCGTCGCCAGTCCTGCCACTGCGCGATCATCAAAGACGATACCACGATCACGGGAAAGCGAAGTGCACCGTATGTCGTGCAGAATATCTTTCCCTAGTCTGCGGCTTGTTGGGCAAGAAGCTAACACTGCGTACAGCCGACGACCCAGCGCCCATCAAAAAGAAAATGCGGTATAAACCCGGTACCGTTGCGCTCCGCGAAATCCGGAAATACCAAAAGGGAACAGAACTTCTTATCCGAAAGCTCCCGTTTGCGCGGCTCGTGCGCGAGGTCGCGTCCGAGTACTGGTACGGTGACGACGTCGGCGGTCAGAATGCGTTTCGGTTTCAGTCCGTCGCGATCCTTGCACTGCAGGAAGCTGCCGAAGCCTACCTTGTTCATCTGTTTGAAGATACAAATCTCTGTGCGATACACGCAAAGCGCGTCACAATAATGCAGAAAGACATACAGCTCGCGCGGCGAATACGAGGGGCTTGGGGCGGGCTGGGTTGATGCTCTCTTGGAACGAACGAAACAGCAACCTTCAATTAATTTCCGCGGTTTTATGGTTTGGTGGGATAACTTGTCATGATGTGTACTGTACATTACGTTTGGGTTTGTGTTTAATTAGAACATGTATTTTTACTCCCCTTCTGTTCAAAGGCTTCCATACTCTTGAGTTTAATCATTTTCCGGCCCCCCCGTTCCTTCGCGTATATCTACTCTATCGGTCTAGGACACATACGCAAAGATACTACGCCTGGCCGGTGGAAGAAGTGATGCCTCCGTCAACTACGATCTTTTGTCCGGTGATGTACTTCGCCTCCGCCGACACAAGAAAGAGAACCGCATTGGCAACGTCCCACGCGTCGCCCATCTTTCCCATTGGCACCTGCTTGTCGCGCATCGCCAAAAACTCGTCCAGACTCTTGCCATTGCCGTATCTCTCCGCCATCATGTCGGTGTAGGGTGTATGCATCAGTCCCGGCACGACTGTATTCAGTCGCACGCCCTTTCCTGCGTAGATCATCGCCGTTGCCTTTGTGAATTGTATTATCGCGGCTTTTGTTGCACTGTAAGCAACCTGCGGTTTGCCGATATACCGTAACCCCGCGACGCTTGAGATATTTACAACCGCACCGCCAGTGTCTTGGCTCTCCATGATGGGCAGGACATGGTGGCATGTAAGATAAACGCTTTTCAGATTCACGTCGACCTGTGCGTCCCACGTTGCCTCGTCCATTGTCGCCGGATCACCTGGCTCTGACCTGCCGACGTTGTTCACCAGAATATCTATCCTGCCATGCTTGATCATGCACGCGCTAACGAGCTGCTTCACGCTCTCCGCAGACGTTGCGTCGGTAGCAAAAAGATCGCACACGCCACCCTCGTGCTCGATTGTGCGCTTTGTCTCGGCGGCAGAGGCAATGGAACGGTTGCCCCCGAAGATCAGGGCGCCTTGCCGGGCCAGGAGCACGGCAATGGCGGCGCCGATGCCCCAGCCGCCCGGCTGGCTTTGGCCGAGGCCGACGATGAGGACGATCTTGCCGTCCAGACGGAGCATTTGAGTTGGAAGCTTACCGTGAAGATGCGGGTGTTTCGTGCTGATCGCCCTGCATTTTAGTTTTGGCAAACATCAAAGCCGCACCGGAGTTCCCCACGTTCACCAGACCCCAGCCAGCAGTATTAATACTCCTCCCGCAAATGTAACTCCCCCTTCTCCTGTCGGCACTGATCTCGAACGGTGTGAGCAGCATGGATCCCCTTGCAGTGTCGTGCGGCAGTCCGCCGTCCCCAGTCCGCCTACGCGAATCCTTCATACGAGCGCTTGGCTACTCGGACGACACTATTCTGCGGCCGATAATTGGGATCATCAACACCTACTCCGGCTTCAATCCAAATCACGGAAATGTGCCGCAGCTGATTGACGCCGTCAAGCGCGGAGTGCTCTTTAGCGGTGGTTTGCCGGTCGAGTTTCCAACAATAAGTTTGCACGAGGCATTCTCGTTTCCAACGAGCATGTATCTGAGGAACCTCATGAGCATGGACACCGAGGAGATGATCAGGGCACACCCCATTGATGCGTGCGTGATGATAGGCGGTAATCTCAGCACATTCTTGATGAGAAGGTAGGGCAACAGGTCCAGCTGACGGGGTTGTTTTCATAGGTTCCGGCAAAACGGTAGCGGCTCAATTGATGGGCGGACTATCTGCAAACAAGCCTATTCTTCCTCTCACAACAGGTCCAGTTTCAACTGGAACCACTCAATGGCGTCCTGGCACCTGTATTGACTGCCGCAATAATCGACCAGCGTACCGACCTCCGGAGCTGGCCCTAAAGGACTTTTCTGAGATGAATCTGGAGAGCTCGACTGCACAAACTGACGAATCACCTTTAACAGTGAGTATTTCTGATAAATGCGATTTCTGAATTTTTCTGAACGCATTCTCTTTTCATAACCGCAGGTTGAAGTATCTGGCTCGATGGCTACTGCGAACACAATGGCCTGCATTCTTGTTGCTCTTGGACTGATGCCGCTGAGAGCCGCCACGGCACCGGCGGTTTCTGCAATGCGCCTGCGGATCGCCGAGGAAACCGGCATCGCGGCAGTGGCTGTCGCGAGAGCTGGTCTCACGCCGCAATCCATACTATCGGCCAACTCGTTTTACAATGCCATTACGGTATTGCAAGCGATAGGCGGGTCGACAAATGCGATTGTGCATCTACTTGCCATCGCCAACAGGCATCCAGATCTGCAAGGTGCCATCACACTTGAGACTGTACACGACATAGGAAACAATACCCCACTCCTGCTTGATCTGACGCGGAGCGAGCAAGATTATATGGCTGGCTTTCATAACGCCGGGGGCATGCTCGCGTTGATGCATACGCTGCGTCCCCTGCTCCGGCTCGAGGCCATGACATTGTCCGGATACACAATCCGGGAGGTGCTCGAGGCGACGCCGTTCAAGCCTTTGCCGTACTCAAGAGAGATTATTCGACATCTTGAAGACCCGGTGTCTCCGTTTTCAGCGTTGGTGGTTGTCTACGGAAATCTCGCGCCTAATGGAGCCGTGATTAACACGGCCGCGGTGAAGGACTTTGCATTGTTGCACCACTCTGGTCCAGCAGTAACGTTTGACGATCCGGAAGACATGACCCGGCGACTTGACGACCCAGATTTACAGGTGACGCGAGATTCTGTTCTTGTCCTGAAAGGCATCGGTCCCCTAGGCAATCCAGGTATGCCCGAGCCAGGTGTCATACCCCTCCCTCGCCGGCTTGTCTCGAAGGGAGTCAAGGACATACTCAGAATTTCGGACGGACGCATTTCTGGGACAGCAGGTGGAACCGTCGTCGTGCACGTGTCGCCGGAGTCTGCAATACCGGATTCTGCGCTGGCCGTGGTACGCGACGGGGACATGATCACGCTAGATATTTCAAAGCGAGTGCTGCAGGTCGAAATCCGAAAGGACGCGCTGGAGAAGAGAATCAGTGAACGCAAGTCTGCTCTTGAGGCTGAGTCTAAGGCGGCGGAGGCGGGCCGGATGTGGCGCGAGAGGGACTTACGGAGAGGATATCGGGGGCTGTATAAGCGGCATGTGAATCAAGCGCATGAAGGTGCTGACTTTGATTTTCTGACTGCGCACCCGTCTGCACAAGGAGTTTAGGATTACGGTGTTTCATTTTGCTTTGAGGGACACGGAGTTTAGGAACATTCTATGTATTTGTTATGTGCTATTGGCGAAAATTGAATGTATATGTGTGAAGAGATGAGATGAAGCCCCTGAAAACTCAAGCCGTTTTTATACTTTCAATATGAGGGCCCTAACCCAATTCCAGAATTCTCTTTCGAGTTTGATCAATCAAGACTTCAGACATTTTGTTTTCAGTTTTGTTTCAGCTGCTCAGATTATTGGTAAGATCTGTTTTTGTCAGTTATCGGAATGTGCCACTCAAGCTCACTCGTTACTGGCTAAGTTAGGCCGGACTGGATCCGCAGGATTGCAAGCAACGGGAGTGAGGACATCCCTCGTTTCGGCACGGCTACACATACACTGAAGGACTGTCACGGAAGCCCTACGACCCACAGGAAGGAAGGAAATAAGAAGCATGTCGGTATGTTGTGGTAACGAGAACTGTTTTGAGATCAAAGATCTGACACTGATTCCCGCAGGAGTTCGGGCAGATTCTGGATCGTATATCCATGAACGCGGAGAAGTTCATAGCGCTCTACTACCGCGCGCTCGACACCCGGCGAGACCAAATCCCCAGCATGTTTGACCCGGCCGCACCGATAGTGTTCAACGGGAACCCGGTCGTCGGCGGCGCGGCGTTCGCGGAGCTGTTCTCGAAGATGCCGGCAACGATACACGACGTGACCGGATACGACTGCCACCCGCTCGCGGTGGCGGGCGCGAACGGCGAGCCGAGCGTGATCCTGACGACGTCGGGCAAGGTCCGGGTGGGAGGCGAGCTGAAGAAAGGGCTGTGTGGGTTTTCCGAGTCGTTCATCTTGCGGCCACAGCCCGGCGGAAGGTTTCTGATAGGGTCGTCGGGATACAGACTTGTGTACTCTCAGGAGAACCTAGAACCATGAAAAAAGAAGGACATATGCGGTAATCATTTAGTTTTGTTTTTAATGTAAGATATCCTCGCTGTATGCACTGTGTGTGATTTTGGCGAATGGGGCGTGAAGGATTACGGAGGAGGCTGCCCATGCGAATGCGAGTACGAGGTCACGAGCTCGGGTAAGCTCGGGTTCCCTCGGGTCGCGGCAGGCGGAGTGGGCCGCGTCCCTGTAAAACGTCGTACGAGGCGCTCGGAAAGGGCTCGGGACGCTTTCCCGAGGAGCTCTATCTTCACGTCCTCCCGCTATATATCCTTCTCCCCCCCCAATTGCCACGCGTCCGTCGTCTCCTGCCGCTCTTCCTACTCCGAGGAGCACTCGGTCAGTCACCTCTCCAGCCGAAATGGGAATTCTGTCGCCGGACGTCTTGTCGCCGGCCCTGCTGGCCGGCGCGCCGCTGTCGCATGTGCTTCCCGCCGCCGCGCTTATCTTCGTCGTCCTCGCCATCGTCATCAATGTCCTGCGCCAGGTCCTCGCCCGCGACCCCAACAGGCCGCCCGTCGTGTTCCACTGGGTGCCCGTGATCGGCTCCGCCGTCACGTACGGCATGGACCCGTACAAGTTCTTCGAGACCAACAGAGAGAAGCTCGGCGACGTGTTCACGTTCGTCCTGCTCGGTCGCCGCATGACGGTCGCCCTCGGCCCCAAGGGCAACGACTTTGTCCTGAACGGCAAGCTGAGCCATGTTTCTGCCGAGGACGCGTACGCGCATCTGACGACGCCCGTGTTTGGCCGCGGCGTCATTTACGACTGCCCGAACCACCGCCTGATGGAGCAGAAGAAGTTCGCCAAGAGCGCGCTCACGGTCCCCGCGTTCCGCTCGTACGTGCCAATCATTACAAACGAGGTCCGGCAGTACTGGCTCAAGAGCCCGCAGTTTTTTGGCGGCAGCCCGGACAAGAAGAGCGGAACCACCCAGCTCATGAAGGCCATGCCGGAGATGACAATCTTCACCGCGTCCCGCACGCTCCAGGGCAAGGAGGTCCGGGCAAAGTTCGACGAGTCGTTTGCAGACCTCTACCACGACCTCGACAGAGGATTCACCCCTCTGCACTTTGTGTTCCCCAACATCCCCGTTCCGGCCACGCACAAGCGTGACGCCGCCCAGAAGAAGATTTCGGACACCTACATGGCGGTAATCAGGGAGCGGCGCCAGACTGGAGACCTCTCCGACCTGGACCTTATCAACACCTTCATGCGCGACGGCGTCTACAAGGACGGCGTCCGCATGACTGACCGCGAGATTGCGAATCTCATGATCGGTATTCTTATGGGCGGCCAGCATACATCTGCCGCGACGTCGACCTGGGCCATCCTCCACCTTGGTGCTGACCCCGAGATGCGGAAGAGGCTCTACCAGGAGCAGGTCGAGGTTTGCGGCGCGGACTTGCCCGAACTGGAGTACGAACAGCTGCAGCAAATGCCGCTCTTGAACAACGTCATCCGGGAGACGTTGCGGCTTCACCCGCCGTTGCACTCGCTCATGCGCAAGGTTCGAAGCGACCTGACAATCGAAGGAACCCGCTATGTCGTGCCGAAGGGCGACTACGTTCTCGCCGCGCCAGGCGTGCCCATGATCGACAGCACGTATTTCAAGGACCCGCTCGTTTTCGACCCGACCAGGTGGCTCGAGGCCAAGAACGAGATCAACGTTCAAGATGACACCGAGACAAGCACAATTTCCAAGGGCGCCAAGTCTCCCTACTTGCCGTTCGGTGCCGGTCGACACCGATGCATCGGCGAGCAGTTTGCGTACGTTCAGCTTGGGACGATTCTGTCGCACTTCATTCGTGAGTTTGAGTGGAGCGTTGGCGGCACCGGCAAGGTTCCGAAGCCAGATTACTCCGTATGTGGTTCTTTTTCTTCTTCTTGTCGTTCATAGACTGCCATGGTTGCTAACACGTCATTCTAGAGCATGGTGACGCTCCCAGGCGAGCCAAGCTACATCAACTGGACCCGCCGAGAAAAAACAACAGCCTGAACAGTTTCATAATATCCCGTCCCTGCTGCAGAGCATTTTGTAGACACTTGGTGGAGATTTGTGGTGATTTCTTTCGATTAGACTATCTCGGTAACTTGGTCATGTACTTCTAGAAGTGTGTATTTTATAAAAGAGCGCGTTAATCACAAAATTGACTAAATAATCTGAAGTTGTCATACTAGAATAAATCCACAAAACCCTCAAATGTCACGTGAATCTTAGACTTCACGATGTTGATCAGAAGACGAAGAAAACCTGTGACGGACTGCGAGCGTGCACCATAGAGAACCGCATATTCAACCCTCCGCGGGCTCGAACTCTTTCCAATTTTCCTCGCTTAAAGGCTGACGACGAGGAGACGATGTCGGACGCAAGTTCTTCTCTCGAGGAGCAGATCCAAGCGAAAATCCGCCGCGTCGAGCAGCAATCGTCGTCGTCGATGTCGCAGCTTCCCCCTCCGCCGCCTGGCCTGCCGCCTGGCATGCACCCCGCCGCGGTCGGCGGAATCAGCACTCGCACACGCCGACCCGTGCCACCGCCGCCGGGGCTCCCGCCGCCACCGCCGGGACTGCCGCCTCAGAGGGGCCACCCGCGAGGCGGCATTCCCGGTGGACTCGTGCCTCCGCCCCCTCCTGGACTCCCGATTCGAAAGGCTGCCGCCGACGGCGATCTGAGCGCGTACGGGACTCCGTCGCAGACCTTATACGTGAATAATTTGAACGACAAGATCAAAAAGGACGGTAAGGATGAACTGTGTTTGTGTAGTGTAGTTTCGCAATTGGGCTCCGCTGACGTCCGACGCCGTGCTCTAGAACTGCGACTATGTCTATACACACTTTTCTCGACTTACGGCAGCGTTCTCGACGTGGTGGCGGTCAAAAACAGAAAGATGAGGGGCCAGGCGCATATTGTGTTTGGAAACATCACGAGCGCGACACAGGCGCTACGGGCGGTTCAAGGCATGAAGTTTCTAGGGAAAGACTTGGTATGTTTTTGATTTGCCATAGTTCACTCGCGATCTCAGGTTCAGCGCTAACCCTGACCGTCAGCGTGTGTCATTTGCGAAATCAAAATCGGACGCCGTGGCGAAAATCGATGGCACTTATCGCCTTCCACAAGCAGAAGAGAGCTTTGAACTTCCGGCGTACGAGCCGCGAAGTCTAAAGCGCTCCCGAAAAGACAGCGACGACGAAGACGACGATGACGACGACGAGTGATCTGGGTCAAGTACTATATAACCATTTGATTGAGGAAAATAAAAAGGATATGTATTATAGATGCTCCTGCTGTTCGCGAGGGTGGATGTGTATGATAAGTCAGCCATTACGAAGTTTTACTTTTTGTGTATTATACTCTACAACTATTTCAAGAAAGGCAATACCTTAGCCGCGGAGAGCGATTCCAAGCACTCCACCAACCAGACCGAGCCAGACGGGCAAGTATCCACGGACCGTGATCCCCCCATCCACGTCCTCGTCAATCTCTCGTAGCACATCCCCAATGCGGCATGGGTGCACGTAAAAACATACACGGGAAGGATAGACCGGGTGGTCGCATTGGGATATAGTCCCGTTCGTCATCAGATCCGTTGCATTCTCAGAGCCCGCTGGGGAATGGATGACCTTGTGTGCGAGAAGATCAGGCAGAAGTGTTAGATGCTTGGTCGAGGCGTCTTCATGCGACTCCGTCAACGACGTGAAATACAGCACCGGCAGGCCGTAAATAGGCGACACGAGTATGTATGCTCGCGTGTACACGGTTGACATGCTTTCTTCGTGCTCGTGGCCGAGCATGAGCTCTATGGCGGAAGAGCCATCCGCTTCGTCATGGATGATCTTTGCACCTATGGCCGACGCGTGGAGCCGAGGAAGAAAGGACAAGCAGGCGGCGGAGAACTCAGGTGCGGATAAGAGAGGAAAAGACGACGGACGCGCGTCTATGTCGACATCTGTCATCTGCTAATAGTATAGCCGTTCCTATATCTGTCCTATGGACAACTAGATCTAGATCCTAAACGGGCAGTCCATAATGCGTTACCCGCCCTTGTTACTGTGTCAGCAGAAGTGAGGGTTTTGATCCTCCCAGCACAGAACCTTCCATGTTCAACCATGTTTCCAGATCAATCATAGTCAATCTCCCTCCCCCCATCTCCTCCTGATCCTCGTCGCTACCGTCACAATGGTATGATTTGCTCGTCTGTGTTGTGCTTGCCATTGCTTGTGGCTCTAACCGGTGCTTTAGTTTCGGAACTCATACGACAACGACTCGATCACCTACTCGCCCACGGGCCGGCTGTTCCAAGTCGAGTATGCGCTCGAAGCAATCAAGCAGGGCAGCGCCGCGTTGGGTCTTGTCAGCAAGACGCATGCCGTCATTGTTGCGCTAAAGGTATGAATTGTGTTGAATCCGCGTCGATGTCACGAGGACGTGGTTTGTGTGTTGTTGTCCTGGTCGCTGACCAGAACACGAACGGTTGCAGCGCAACGCGGAGGAACTGGGATCATACCAGAAAAAGATCATCACTATTGACAAGCACCTCGGCATCGCGCTTGCCGGTCTCGCCCCGGACGCGCGAGTACTTTCCAACTTTATGCGCCAGCAGGCGATGTCCTCGCGCATGATCTACGGCCGGCCGATCCCGGTCTCGCGGCTCGTCGCATCGATAGGCGACAAGGCCCAGCGCAACACGCAGACCTACGGTCGGCGTCCGTACGGCGTCGGCCTGCTCGTCGCCGGTGTCGACGAGACCGGCCCGCACCTGTTCGAGTTCCAGCCGAGCGGGACGGTGCTCGAGTACTTTGGCGCGGCCATCGGCGCGCGGTCTCAGAGCGCCAGGACGTATCTCGAGCGGAACTTTGAGGCCTTCCCGGAGGCCACGCTCGAGGAGCTTGTGCTGCACGGCCTGCGTGCCTTAAGAGATACATTGCCGCAGGACAAGGAACTACTTGCTGCGAACACAAGCATAGGAATTGTCGGCAAGGGCACGGATTTCAAATTGTACGATAACGACGACGTCAAGGAGTGGCTCGAGAGACTGGGTGACGTCGGAAGCACGCGCGGTCGACGGTCAGGCGATGAGCCCGAAGAGCCGGCAGAGACCGCGGCCGCCGCAGGCGGTGACGAAGACGCGGCTGTGACGGACGCGCCACCAGCAGAACCGAGTCCAGCGGGCGAGCCTATCGAGACCGACGACGCATGAGATGTAGTACAATTTGCCTGCATATAAATAAAGTGCTTCTGTACAATTTTGCCAAACAAAAAAGACGAACTTTCAAGAAACAAAAACAGTTATATACATTATTCTACATCTAGCTTTTTATAAGTTCGTTTCTTTACTCACGTGACGGGTGGAATAAGATGTGTCCCATCATTCGCACCCGTTCCGTAATCATCATCCGCAAAGTGCTTCGCAAACTCTGGAGTGCGCCTATCTGGTCTTACACGCAGCTTGTCAAGTCCGCGGGTAGCGTACTCGGGAAGGAACGGCTGCAGCATAATTGATGCCACGCGTGTCACTTCGGCGACATTGAAGACTGCGGGAGCCAGGTTCTCTCTCTCCGTACTCCATGGTGTAGCGTCTTCGCAGTACTTGTTGCCCTGGTAGATTATGAAACATGTCAGCGTATATCCTTCTTTACAAATCTCAAGTAAAGCAATCGCACGAAACACTAACCAGTGAAAGCAAGTGCCAAATATCCGAAAGCGCGCCCGTGGGATCGAACGCCTTCATCCGCCGTTTGACCTTCCCACAAATTGCATTCATCTCGGCAATAAGGATCCCCTCTTGCATCAGGAATTCTTCTGACCGCGTCTCAGGTGGCGAGATTCCAGGCTTGCCATCCTTGTTGCGCGAACGTGAAACGATTTTCAGTGCCGTCTCGATTGAAAATTTCCTGGACGTCATTCGGCTCATAAGATTGCCGTACTTGTTCAAGATGTCGGTTTTCCGACGGTGGAGCGCCGCTTCGGTGCTGAAGTCGCCGTCTGACTCGAGAACGTTCTGGCAGAGCAAGTAGTATCGCACCGAGTCAGGGTCGAGCAGTTCGAGTATATAGAACGGGTCAACCACATTGCCGTCAGACTTTGACATTTTGGCTCCGTTAAATTTCCAGTGCGAGTGTACCAAGACATGGTTCGGCAGCGGCAAGCCTGCCGCAAGCAGAAAGGCAGGCCAGTACACGCAATGAAACCGCACGATATCCTTGCCAATCACATGAACGTCCGCGGGCCAAGCCGCCGCATCGTCCTGCCAGGAAGACGAAGCTAGCGAAGACACGAACGCTTCGTGAGATTCCGCAGACGCATACCCCGTGGCTGTAAGGTAGTTTGTTAGTGCGTCAAGCCACACGTATATCGTCTGTGACTTGTCCCCCGGGACAGGAATGCCCCATGTGAATCTTCTAGACGGGCGCGAAATACTCAAATCGGGGAGACCTTCGCGCACGGCTTCCTTCACTTCGTAGTACCGAGAACTTGGAATCACAAAGTCCTTATGCGCGGCAAAGTAGTCCAATAAAGGTTTTTGAAATCTTGAGAGCGCAAAGTAGTAATTTTCCTCAGAACTCCACTCGACTGCTTTATTGGACTCTATACTAACCCGGGTCAGCATGCCCGACTTGGGATCTGTGATTTCCACGGTCTGGGACTCTGGATAGAACGTTTCGTCTGAGACGCAGTACCAGCCCTTATGGCTGCCTTTGTATATGTAGCCTTTGTCGGATAACGTAGTCTGATAATTGCCAATTAGTTGAGATCATTCCAAATAAAACAGAACACCAACTGACCCATAGTCTCTGGACTGCAATTCTATGGTCTGGATCCGTCGTGCGCATGAATCTGTCGTTCGATATTTGGGCGACCTCCGCCAGAATTTTAAAGGAATTTGAAATTTCGTCGCAGAACTCCTTTGGATCTCGGAATGCCTTCTGCGCTTCTTGTTGCACCTATAAAGCCAGGTCAGCCCAATCCTTGTTGCTCTCGGGATCGTGAAATGGATCCCCAGACCTTCATGCCGTGCTCGTCCGTCCCTGTGAGCAGGTACGCTTCCCGACCAAGGAACTGTTGCCATCGCTTAAGCAGATCCGTCAGGATGACTGAGTATAAGTGCCCGACATGCGGCCTTGCATTGACGTAGAATATCGGCGTCGTGACGTAGTATGGCTTCTGGGGCGTCGGCGGAGGGTTCTTCACCGTCGTCGTCATCCTCTTCGACGTCGACGAAAACTCACGAAGACGACAGCACCACGGCTGCAGCGACGACAACGCGCGGGCTCTCAGAGCCCGACGCGCGATCATGATTGTCGGGGTTGTGGTTGTGAATTGGTGTTAAAGGCGACCTTTGCGCAGTGCACATTTCTTCGATTGCTCGTGCCGGGACCATTTGTTTTTCTCCCGCCGAATTCGGCGGCCGCTACGAGCGACAAAGCAGATATCCAAAGGCAAGGACGGCCAAGGCAAAGGAAGAATGTACCATGTCCGCCTTTTGAAAGTGCCGCATATTCTCCCGCCTCCGAGGCAGCAAAACTCTCGGTCGAAGTCCGCCTTGTCCTCTGGGGCATCGGCTACGAACTCCAAGACCGGCAGCAATACGAGCATTTCCGCCTCGAAGCATTACGACATCGGAGCTACCGTCACACTGACGACCGAGCTCGGCGATTACTATTTTTATGGAACGGCAAACGTGCGTGCGTCTCTCGTTCTGAAAGCCTCTGTCGATGGCAACAGACAGCGGCAACACAGGCCGAAACGCAGCAAAGTCCATGCTACTGGCTCTGACGACGGCGGGCAACATGGAGATGCAGTCTTGACGGAGACGTTTCAATGGAATCCTGGGATGCGCGCCTTGAAACTGACGCTACAACTTCCTACTCGCCAATATCGGGAGCTCGCTGGCAAGTCCCTGCAGAGCGATCTGATGTTCCTTCTCAAGGTCGATGTTTTGAATGACAATGGCTTGGTCGACGACAACGTCCTATTTGACGATGAGACTACGGGAAAGCCGATCATACCCCGATTTTTGGATATCGAAAGTCTTGGGTTTACAATCAATGGCCCGACCGGTTCGGACTCTAAAGACGAAGGAGCAAAGCTGACCTACGGCGGTGATGACGCACTGTACGTCTCACGGCGCGTTGTACTTGCTGGCGAGCATCTCACGCTATTGGAGGAAATAGGCGACAGCATGGCAAAGCATTTATGGTAACGGCCTCTATTTTCATGTTCCTGTTCTGAGCTCCCAGTACTGACATTTGGCTTTCTTAGGGACTCCGGCCTTTTACTGAGCGATTTCATCTCCTCATCGCCAAAGAATAGGGACGAGTTCGTATTGCAGCTCACGAATGGAACAGACGAGCCTCGACATATCCTTGAGCTCGGATGTGGGTGTGGAACAGCCGGTCTTCTGCTTAGTCGAATCTTTCCGAAGAGCACAGTGCTGCTGACGGATCTCGACTCCGCCAAAGACGTATGCCGGCGTAACATTGCGCTGAATCCACGTGGGCATGGCTCTTCTGCGATCGAGTTTTCGCCGTTCGACTGGGAGCTTGAGAACAACACGCCGGAGCAAACTGCACGCGTGGTCAATGGCGCGTGGGACATCGTGGTCGTGTGTGACTGCACATACAACACGGACAGTTTCAATGCGCTGACGGACGTTTTGCTGAAGGTCGTGAAGAAGTCGGCAGGAACAAAGGTCATGCTGGTGCACAAGGAGAGGCATGGGTCTGAGAACCGAGTGTTTGACATGTTCAAGGACAAGAACGGGCTTAGTCTGGCATGGAGACGAGAACTGCTGCCGACAGGCATGAAGGCACGCGTAGACGTACTTGTATTATAGTGTAATTGTGTATATATGTGTATGATGCATCGAAGAATCAAAATCGAAATAGGAAGTCGCCGAAGTCAGCTTAATTAAGATTTCGAGAACCCAAATGTGGAAAGGGTTTTCTTGGTTTTCACACACTAAGGACTCCGCCCACCCCGGTTCTTCTCCGTTCGCCATATTTTGTTGTTTTGTTTTTTTTTCCCTGCAGTCAAACTTCTTTTGAAGTTGGATTTCATTGTCGCGACGATCTAGTATTTTATTTTTATATCTGCCGTCTTGCTGGCCCTTCACATTGCTTCAGCGTGGCTACTGCGGAAGACATGACAGCTGAAGATCTCTCTCAGGACCAGGCGTTCATCGACCAGCTGAACGCCTCCGCCACCTCGTCGTCGTCGTCTTCGTCCTCGTTTGCGTCGGCAACGTCGACGGCGACGGCAATCAGTGCGCCGGACGTAAGTTTGTGTTTAATATTTTCGCCATCCAGATTCCGTGGCCGTGGTTGGCTAATCACACGAGCAGCTGTCGTCCCTTATCGAGTCGAAAATCTCCCAACTCGAGTTCGACGTTGCCCACGAGCAAATGGAAGAACTTGCTGCCGGTATATAAGCTGTTTTCCTGGATTATGGCGTTTTGGGACGATTGCGCTAATGTGCTTCAGCATCCGCCACCCGCCGGGCCACCAAGGAACTTTCCGAGATAGTCGGCGGCCACGACGACTACCTGGACAAGATCACGGCGATCCAGCAGAAGTACTCCGAGCTCTTTCTGGAAATGAAAAACCTGGAGCGCGAGCATATACGATCCAAGAAGCGCGCGGAGCTACTTCAGCAGGAAAAGGATCAAGCGCGCGCAGAAGCGAAGAAGGCAGTCTCGGTCAAAGAAAAGCTCGAGAACCTCTGCCGAGAGCTGCAGAAGGAGAACAAGAGGATCAAGGTAGGTTTCTCTAGTAATTTACGGTGGCATGCTTTCGTAATTGACTGAACGCGTGGTGCAGGAGGAGAGCCAGAAGCTCGTGCAGTCGGACATCGAGAAACGAGAGGAGCTATCCGCCCGCCTGGAGGCCAAGGTCTGGCAAATTGAAGCGCATATGGAAAAGCAAAACAAGCTGAAATTGAAGGAAGCTGCCGATGACTCGGAGGTTCTCAAGGAGCGTTTGAAGACGTTTTTCGAACAGTACGACCTCCGCGACGTGCAGCTGCAGAAACTTCTACGATCGAAAGAGCTCGAGGTACAGGTATTTATGGGGCGATACGACCGCCAGCGAAAGCAGACCGAGGCCGAGACCGCGCGGTCCAAGATGCTTGTTTCGCAGATTTCGACGTTTACGAAGACCGAGACCGAGCTCCGGTCTCAGTTGAATGTGTACGTGGAGAAGTTTAAGCAGGTAGAGGAGACGCTCAACAACTCGAACGATCTGTTTCTCACGTTTCGCAAGGAGATGGAGCAAATGACGAAGAAAACGAAGAAGCTTGAAAAGGAAAACAAGCAGTTGACCAAGAAGGCGGAGACGATGAACAAAAACATTTTGGAAATGGCCGAAGAGCGCACGAGGCAGCACAAAGAGGCGGAAACGAATAAGAAGAGGATGGCGAAGCTCGAGAATTTATGCCGCGCATTGCAAGCCGAGAGAATTGCATTAGAGAATAAACTGGCCGAACTCGAGGGCGGATTGCATGAGTCGTATGACGACGACGAGGGCGACTACGACGAGGAGGAGGATGATTATGGGGACGAGGACGAGGAGCTGGAGGAGGAAATCGACGAGGTTGACGGGCACACGATAGATGGCCGTCATCTTCCGGATGGCTCGCCATTGTCATCGGCGGCCGTTGCGACGGCAGCCGCGAACGCCACCGCGGCAGCGTTCGCCGCAGCCGTCGGTGTCGACGACGGCAGCTTCCCGTTCGACATGAAGACGCTCGAACAGGCGCTCAAGCAGTATGCACCCGCTCACACGAATTGTGATGCGTCGTGCCCCATTCACAACGAGTCGGCGCCGGGACGTCAAGAATGGCTGCGCATTTTCGAAGAGCACAGACGACAGATGAAGATTGACAGTGCTGACTACAAGAAGATGGCACTGTGAGTGCAGTGCAGTTTCCGTGAATTCGCTTTTCCTTTTTTTTTTCTTTTGTGGTGATTGTGTTTTCGCAGCGTTGGGGATGAGTTGGTGAGTTGGTGAGTTGGTGAGTTGGTTGGAGGTTAGTGACAGGGGGTGTAAATAAACAACAGCCATTACCGTAATAGGCAGCAAGCATGAGATGTGTGTGTGGGGGGCGGACGAGGGGGGGACCGTCCACGTGACACGTGACTCTGCGGGCCTCGTGGCAAACGCCACGCAAGCCACGATACCCGAAAATTGCTGCGGTTATGGCACAAGCGCCGCGCAGTTGTGCAGTTGTGCAGGAGAAAGCGCCACGAGCCGCGCCGTGGCCACAGCAGCACGCGCCTCACGCCCAAGTCACGGCCAAAACCAACAACACAACCATCGCGGCCGCTCTTTTTCTTCCATTTCTTCCATCTCCTTCCTCGCACCATTCACGACAACAATGACCAAGACCATTCAGATTTCGTCCGCCGAGGCGTTGCAGTACGAGCACGAGTACTCCGCTCACAACTACCATCCTCTGCCGGTCGTCTTTTCCCGTGCCGAGGGCGCCCATGTCTGGGACCCGGAGGCAAGTGTCCGATATTCCCTTTTGCATTCCCCGACAGGCACGCCATACTGACAGTGAATGGCGTACAGGGCAGGCAGTATCTTGATTTTCTCTCCGCGTACTCGGCTGTGAACCAGGGCCACTGCCATCCGCGCATCGTCGACGCGCTCGTGTCGCAGGCGCAGAGGCTCACGCTCTCTTCCCGCGCGTTCTCCAACGACGTGTTCCCTCGCTATGCGAAGTTTGTGACCGAGTTCTTTGGCTACGAGATGGTGCTCCCCATGAATACCGGTGCCGAGGCCGTCGAGACCGCGTTGAAGCTTGCGCGCAAGTGGGGATACAAGGCAAAGGGCATCAGCGAAGACGAAGCGATCATCCTGTCCGCCGCGGACAACTTTCACGGACGCACGCTCGGAGTGATCTCCATGTCTACTGACCCCGAGGCGCGCGAGAACTACGGCCCGTATTTGAAGAATGTGGGCCCGGTCGTGCCCGGCACGAATGATGTGATCAGGTTTAATCACATCGAGGATCTTGAAGCCGCATTCGAGAAAGTCGGCGACAAGGTCGCCGCCTTCCTGGTCGAGCCTATCCAGGGCGAAGCCGGAGTTGTCGTTCCGTCGGACGACTATCTGCCTGCCGTCGCTGCCTTGTGCCGCAAGTACAATGTCCTGCTGATCTGCGATGAGATCCAGACTGGCATTGCCAGAACAGGAAAGCTCCTGTGTTCGGAGCACTACAACATCAAGCCCGACGTGGTTCTTCTCGGAAAGGCGCTTTCGGGCGGCGTATTGCCTGTTAGCGCGGTTCTGTCCTCCAGAGAAATAATGTTGACCATCGAGCCTGGAACTCACGGTTCTACCTTTGGCGGCAGCCCTCTGGCGTCAGCCGTCTCCATCGCTGCGTTGCAAGTCGTCAAGGACGAGCACCTTACCGAGCGCGCTGCCAAGCTTGGTGAGCGGTTCAAGGCTGGCCTGCTGGCGCTTGAAGGTGGGATCATCAAAGAGGTCAGAGGCAAGGGTCTGTTGACTGCGATTGTGATTGATAATTCCAAGGCGAACGGAAGATCCGCATGGGACTTGTGTTTGCTGCTCAAGGAGCGAGGACTCCTGGTATGGTTTATTGTGATTTACGTTTTTATCAAAGGAAGTCTACTAATATTAGTTTGTCTAGACGAAGCCAACGCACGAGAACATCATCAGACTTGCGCCGCCACTGGTCATCTCAGAGGAGGATCTCGACAAGGGCATCAAGATTATCGAGGGTGCGCTGAGAGACCTTCCCACGGCAGACATCAAAGAGTAACTTTCGTTATGCTGAGATCTGTGTTTCTTTGAAAAGTGAAAAGATATTGCCTTTCTTGTTCCTTTTTTTTCCCACAAAATAAGTTTATGTAAATAGCACGTTTGTTAAAATTGTATTTCAGATTGAATCTCAGTTTCTCCACGCCGTGTAGACAGATAAGGCTGAAAAAAATATAACATACAGAATCGATAAACATGCCAAATAATATTCACAATAAATGCAGGCAGCTATTCCATTTTTACATATGATCATATGCACCACTCTAGATCGTCCATACGTAATGCGTTAGGCGAAAAATCGTTTCAACATGCCGACATCCTCAACCGCACGAAGAAGATCAATCTCTTGTACGGCCGCCGAAATTCGCCTGTTGTCACTCGTTCCCGCTTTGCCTCCCGAGCCCGCACCGGGACCAGATGACAGCGAGAGCGCACCACCGGTCGAGGACAAAGTGACGGCACCACAAGCCTCGAGCGCGTTGATGACGTCGCGGAACTCGCTGATCTTCAGGCCGTCGAGTAACTTGTCCTTGGCACACAACCCGCCATAAAGGTCGTACACCTCGCTTATCGTCAGGCCCTGCG
The DNA here is from genome assembly GCA_030556275.1 of Lipomyces sp. NRRL Y-27488. Lineage (NCBI taxonomy): Eukaryota > Fungi > Ascomycota > Lipomycetes > Lipomycetales > Lipomycetaceae > Lipomyces > Lipomyces sp. NRRL Y-27488. The sequence goes on from JAKTPS010000069.1 coordinate 22,751, forward strand.
TGTTTCTTCCAGCGCCGCTGAATACCGAGGACGTGCGCCGCTGCTTCTCGCCGACAACCACTGCACAGAGCACAGCTTTCTGCTGAAGGTTCAAAGCCTTGACACGGTGCACTGCAGACCCGCCAAACGCTGAAGCACACACCTTCGCGACGTGTGCGATAGTCACCCGGGGAATCTGTTTCGCCTCCTCTGGAATAACGACCGCGGAGGTCCCACCAACCGGCGACTTGCTTGGAGTCAAGCTCCCCTGCTGCGTCGGCAGTGTCGCCAATGCCGAGTCGTTGGCCGCAGAGACTGAAAACCTTCGGCGCGCCTCGTCTTCTGCGAGGTCGAGGCACCGTCTGCAGATATCGAACGCCTTCCTCAAATCACCGGTGCTTGCTGCTGTCTTGCGCGCGCATAGCTGGATGGCTGCCGGGTGGATCAGCGTGCGCGCAAAAGTCTGATCGCGCTCTGCCGACGTGAACAGTTGAGGGTCGTAGCTAGCCGCGAACTGCTCCAGGCGGCTTGAGATTACTTTGGCAATCTGGTCGGCGCTGTATGGAGTGAATCGTAAAAGCTCCGGCGAAACTGAGAGCCATTGTCAGCAGCCCGTCTATCAGAAAATTCCCACTCGGCAGTTCAACTTACAATTTCTTGCTTTGAGCTTGGGAAGGAATCTTGTCGTCAAATTGAGCGCGTTGGCAATACCAATGAGAATCAGCTTGGATCCTGGAAGTCTAGTCCATTCAAAGATTGTGTACAGGATGTCCTGCTCCCTCGTCAAAATGTGGTCGATCTCATCCAACACGATGACACTAAACATTCATTCATCATTAGCGCCATGGGCATTGAAAGCCGGAAAACAATAAGTCGGACTCACTATGATTTTGAGCTCTTTGTAAACAGCTTCTCCAGCTTTGATGTCACACTCGCGACAACACCAGCAGCGGTCTCGTTGAATGTCTCGATACCTGCCAGCTCCTTGAGGATCTTACACACGACCAACCCCGGCTTTCCAGCGCTCATGCAGTTCACGTTTGCAACCTTGATATTCTCCTGTACTAAGGCGGCCCTCTGACCTTGTCTCGGAGATATTCTCGCGCCGCCAGTGCTGCTGCTGTAGGGTCTGTAGTCGGCCAGCGTGTCACGGAGAACTTCGGCTGTGAGTGCAGACTTGCCTGTGCCAGGCGGACCACTGATGTACATGCTCGCGCTAGTCCCCTCGTCCAGATTCGTTTTGATAAAAGTCTGGAGCTTGCTCCTCTCCGTGTCCCGGCATAGCATTCTAGATTCGTCGTTATTCCTGTTCCGCGTAGACGACGATGGTGTGGATCTTTGAAAAACTGCCTTCGCGCCAGTATAAATAGACGATGACGGCGTAAGCGGTGACAGTGTAGATGAAGTAGGAGCCGACAGGTGAGACTTCGAGACCGATGACGGCGTACGCGGAATATATGCAAGGTCGCCTGTTCCATGTTTGGCCGCTGGGTCGATATTTTCTTTCTCGCTCTCCAGATTGTTCTTAGTCCTCTTCTCTCCGGGCTGTAGCTCGTGACCGTCACGACGAGGGCGACCGCGTCCCCGTTTCGATGGCGTCGTAGGCGGCGTCATCATTATCTGTGTTGCCGTCAATTCATCCTCACTTTCGTCGTCTTTGGAAGACGCTGTAGATTTCCCCGTCTTGGTCGCGACTTTGCCGGACTTGACGGTCTTGGGCGCAGGTCTTCGCGCTGTAGACGTCGAAGTAGGAGGCGAAACAATAATGCTGGTAGGAACACCGCCCTGACGCGTGCCGGACGCGTTGACACCGCATAGACCGCCGCCAACAACTTTCACTGCTGTCATCCTGTATCCTCCTGCCTCTGTCACAACACGCGTCGTTGCAGGGATCTGAATCTTGACGGGTCCATTAGCAGCGCCAGCATTCAATGTGTTGCGCGTCCGTTTGCCGAGTATAGTCGGCGTCGGAATAGGTGTGGGCGTGGCCCGGCTGCGCATGGTGTAGCGCTCCGACATGGTTGCTCAAATGTCGCCGTAATTGAATTAAAGCCAGTGTTCCTCTTTTTTGAAGTGGGAAGTGGTCTGTCGCGGTCGTACGCTGTTCCGTGGGACGGGTTCAAGGAATGACAGAATTATATAACGAGCGTGAAAAATATACAAAGGAGTGACTGAATTCAGGTAGCAGAATATTCGGACAACAATCGACGCGGCACGGAGTCGCGCGAGAAAGAGCGACCAAAAAGAGAGCGAGAGAGGAAGAGAACGAGACTCCAAAATCAACACTTCGGCGAAACACGCGAAACGCGCCGCGAAGAAACTTTCATTTTCGGTGCGGCTGAATTTGACGCGTCAAGAACGCGACAAAACCCTAATATACACACTGAGGTTTGTCCGTGTTCCAATCCTCATATCATAAGCATGCAGTGTTATGTCATATTGGCTTTCTGCAGGTGTGAGTTATTCCTGCTGTGTTTCAATTAGCGAATGGCTGTTATTTGTTGCAGAATATACAAATATCGAATTTGCTGTGGTAGAGCTTCGGTGCAGCGAACGTTTGCTTCTCCGGTTCCACGATTGCTGAAAATTGCGGAGACCCAAAGTCGCACATATTTTCGCCAGAAGTAAAGGCAGTGAGGTTGTCGTCCTAGTCGATATTGTTCTAACATCGTAGCGTGTAGCCAGTAGTGGTAGCACTAGTCGGACATTATAGTATGCACGCATTTAGAAATATTATTTTGATTCGGACCAGCTGTTTCGGCGTACGAAGTTCTTGCAAAACAGCACGCAGACAGGATCTTGCAATAGCCAAATCTTTGCTGGAACTATGGATTACTTCAACCGAATGAACTGTTTCACTGGCCAGCGATTTGAAGGTCGGCTTTATCCTTTTGCAATGAAATGTTACACTTTCTAACTTGCACTCTAGATACCATGCAATGGCATGTTCTTCATTCGCTTCCGCAACACACAACGTGCCATGAACACCACGCCACATCTCTCTGTGCCATCCACCAACTTTTCGTATTTCATAATGCATACGAGGAGTGCATTCGTCTATGTCATTCCGAGCTTGTTCCGCCGCCATCAGCATCACCAGCACATGCAGGAAGTACTGATGACCCCTTTGACTTGGCGAGATTCATACCCTCGAGAACTTCGTCGTCGTCATCATTGCTTGCGATACCGAAACTGCAAAGCTACAGTAAGCAGCGGCCGGGGTTTTTGCCCAGGAAGACGCCGGAATACTTGATTTCTCGTCATTTGGTGACTTCTAGCGTCAGAGATAGTCCTGTTCCTGACTATTTCAAAACGTGGTATATGACGTAAGGCACTCCTTTTTGCATGCCTGCAATGGTCAGTACTAATATGAGTCGAACCGTAGCTACCAGGCATACTCGTATGCGCTTCTAGGTCAATACGTGCTGGCGTCAAGTGAAACTGCCCATGTGTTACTGCTTCTGTCGAATATGATTAAAAGGGCCGAGACTGATACGACGTATATTGCTGACTTCACCGCGGACAAGGAGGCACTTATTATTAGCCGTCTGACTGCACGACTGATAGATATGACTGAGTTTTTTGTAAATGCTACCGTCCAACCAACACACATCGCAATATCTCTAACTTTGGTGATTTTAGAAAGGGTGTTTGACCGCTTGGATGCAGGCTCCTCCTGCTCGGAGGAACCAATACATACCCTCATTCGACTATATTTACGAGGCAGCTCAGGCTCTATACCACTTTTCAACTCGCACTACGATCTTTGGCGAACAAGAACTTTCGGAATTCCCCAGATTACTCCAAGACTATGCCCGAGCTGTGTTTTCGCTATCGTCTGACCTGAGCGGCATTGTCGACAGCAAAAGCGACGATTACTGCATATTTCCGCGCATCTCTAGCACGACCTTGTTCGAGACGGTGCGCTACAATATGGACGCGGGCGGGGGCATGCACTTTTGGCGTGTCCGTATGAATATCCTCTGCGCTGCCAGCTTTCTCAAATTCTCCCAGTTTGAGGACGCATTGTTCGAGCTCGGAGCTGCCACGCGAAATATGGACTGGCTACTTTCTACGATGAAGGACAGCAAGGGCGACAAGTGTTTTGGCAAGATTAGAGAGAAGCTGGCAATTTCTGGTCAACCTGTGCCAACTGTCAAGCTGCACGAAACTGTGTTTGCGAGCATTCGTGCGGAAGCCTCGTTCGATGAAGGACATTACCTGTCACACGATCTTTTCGACGAAATTGACCTGCTCATTGCAAACATAGACTTGCAGCGGAACGGCCTATGCAAGGATATCATAACTGATGACTCCATTTTCAAATCTTCTCGCGACCTTGAGACTTTATTCCGAAAATGTCAAATTCTTTTAAGAAATAAGGCGCAGAAGATATTTCATTAATTGCACATGCAATCATGATTTTTAATGTGCAATAATAGCGAATGCAATGTAATACGCAAAGTACAAGGTAAAGCCTGATTCGGTTCCCTGATTTACAGTAAATAAAAAGCCCACCCTCCATAACGAAAACTATACCAGAAAGAAAAAAAGCGCCACCATGAACTCCAGTCACAGAAACCGGTCGCTTTCTGCTAGCCTTGAAAAATACAACTTCCGCTGCTCCACGAGCATCCATCCGTGTTTCTCTGTCATTCGATCTTGCGCCTCCGCATCACGAGAAAAGATATCGATATCGTCCTGTATAGAAAACGCACCGCGTTTATCAATGGGGAACTCGTGATAAATCCCCGATGAAAAGTTTTCCACGATAGCTTCAGCAATTCTGAAATTGTAGCTTGTCCGGTGCAAGACACCTAGGATACAGCTCGCACTGACGCCGTACCTTGTCATCCAATCCACAAGTTTATCCCGAATGATTTCCTGTGTCTTTCGATACGCTTCTGGGCGTGTGGAGTCCGTACAAGCCGCATCGAGAAATGCGAGGCAATCCGAATTGGACGTTGCCACGCTGGACAGTGCAGGAGGCCGAAAATCCCAATTCCGATGCTCTTCGCTGGCGACTGAATCGGCAGCTGAGGTGTCAGGTTCAGCAGAAGCGCGCAGACTCGATTGGTTCGTAGGCTCCTCGGCTGCATCCACGAACACGTCATCTTCTTCCTCATACTCAAAAAGCTTCGCAAGACTGTTATAGCTTGTATTGTCCTTGGCAGTGTCTGGGGCTGCTCCGGAATCGATAGTCTTGTGGTTCAGCTGCTGGCTTGGTGCAACAGGCTCTAAATGTTCGCTTCCACTGTTAACCGCGCCGTCGTCGTCATCTGCAGAAATTTTAGGAACAGTGCTATGATATCCACTGTCCTCCGTAGTGTCTGCGGCTGTTCCCAAATCGGTGATCTGTTCGCCAGTTTGCTTGTTTATAGCAACTGCTGCGGAATGTTCACTTCCGCCATCAACCATACCAAACGTATACGCTTCACCGCTATCTGCATCCGCAGGATGAAGAGAAACCTTTAAAGACCGGACTTGGATAACAGGCTCTTCTGAATCATTTTCTGATTCTTGAGAATCAAGAATGACTAACTCCGAAACATCCGCCTCATCATCGCGGTCCAAATTTCTTTCAAGCGAAATTTCACTCTTCTCCCGGTCATCGCCTTCGGCATGCCCATTGAAGCCATCGGAATTCTTCGCCGATACTCGCTTACTGTCACTCAGTGCGTTCTCACTTCGTTCGTCTGCTTCCATAGCCACGGACGATCGCGAGATATCATTATCGATATTGCTGTCTGACATTCGTTCGATTTCAATCAGAGACTCTTGACTGCTATGGTCGAGCTCTATGGTCATAGGAAAGTGCGAGATGTGACTGCCCCGATTGTCATCGGACTCAGGATTACTAGCCTCATTGACCTGCGACAAGCTGGGCTGGCTATTCGCTTTATGGATTCCATTTGTCTTGTGAGATGAATCTTGTTGCGACATTGCAGTCTCGGAGCCGACTCTGGCATATTGAGAAAGATCTAATTTCTCGTTGTACTCATCGTCGTCTTGTGACGTGCCATTATCTGATACGTCCTGCTCGTCCGCAAGCAAGCTCTCCTCAATATCGGCCATTTCTCTCCGGCTTGATATCTGTTCAATGATATCAATAATGAACTCGGTGGCATCTTCATTTGACGCGGACGTGCTGACTGAACTGCTGCGTGGTCTTTCAGGCTGCGTTTGCGTCCCTCCGTCGGATTTCTCTGAGGGGTCAGCATACGGTGCGGCAAATTGCGCCTCGTTGTCGTCGTCATTCACGTTCCGAAGTCTCTCTAGCTTCACCCTCTTTGACGCTGGCGACGAGTATCTCGTATCAATTTGTGTCGTTTCATCAGCCACAACCCGACTCTGTCTTGACGATCTGATTCGCTTTGCTGATCGCGGTTCTGTACTTTGTGATTTTCGTAGCTGTGAAGTCGATTGCGAAGAAGGCGAACTCTCGACGTCGGCGTGGAGAGATTGGGGCGACGCTTTGGCGCCGGAATTTTCATCGAAGGAATCGGCAACTGTAACGGGTGTGGCGCGGCGAGGCGCCGCTGTAGTCGGAAGCTGGGTTTTGAATAATTCTTCGCCTGTTGAATCTGAGTCATTCTCGTTTTCACTGAAGTAGAGTCTCGACTCTCGTAACAAAGCCATATTTTCGACGGCAGAGTCCTGTTGCAGCACCTCATTGTCGCGCTTGTCAAATGCGTCTTCAGCCGAGTTATTCGTTGTATACTCGTCGGGATGATCCGAGCTAGATGGTGACAATTGCATCTGCGTATCAAATTCTAATTCGTTGACTGTATTGCCGTTCGTGCCCTCCAACGCCGGGCTTGGTGAACTTCCAGCACGGCCGTCGTCCCTGTGAACGCGTTAGATTTCAGATAGATAAGGGCCCAAAGCTAATTCGCGTACGCACTCCATGAGAATCATGTAAGCTGCAATGTCAAGCAGTTCACCTTTGGAGATGCAATCGGTGATATAATCTTGGAAATAGCTGATCGATTTCTGTCAGGATTTCAACTTCAAGAACCAGGAGGCTTGGACTGTCGTATACGCACAGCGTGAACACCGATCTTTCAGACAAGGAGTCGGGAGGTGAATTCGCAAGTAAATACGCGTCTTTTCCATCTTTACTGACAATGCCGCCGCATTCCTGGTAGGTCGTTAGATCGTAGAGCACGAAGAGGAAAAAGCAGTCGGCGTATCAGACTGACTCTTATTAGACGCGACAGCCTGCGCGTCGATTGAGGATCAGTGTCGTTTACAAAGTGGAACCTGAGACGATTTCCATTCGGGTCGCGGAAGAGATTAGTCCGTTTATCCATTTTGCTGTCGGAACTCTGCATATTGAAATAGAGAATGGCCGATGGCCGATAAAAGGAAAGCTGATCAGTTGTTGGATGCCAACGAAAACCAGCCGCGGATGGAATATCGAGGTGCGGCTCATCTGATAAGTTCCCATTTGATTTTGGAGTGTATACACGGCCATATATTTCGAGAATTCAGTTATGGAGCAACAAGAAATGCATTTACTTATTAGATATGATCGTAATATGAGATCAGCAACAATATCAAAACCCGTCCATGAACACCGGAATTAAAACAGAAATCCACCCATATTTACACGCTCGTTAAATGCACGATATCTTCGTCACCGACTGACAATGTGTGAATAATGACCACTTTCATGCGCAAGACATTTCGGACATGTCGCTCGATAGCCCATAGAATACACAATCCGCTGGGCTTTCTTTGAGGTAGGCGCAACACACTCGCCCTGGGATAGCCGCGACATGGTTTGCAGGTCACAGTCTATATCCGGCGACGCAGTGGCGGACCTGTCCGGAGTCATCATTGTGCGGGTCCTACTACTTCCCGGCATATCAAGTCGCGTAATCGTATGCGCCAGGTCTTGTTCTTGGATCTCCATTCGAGGTGAAATCTTAGGTGACGGTAACTGGTGCGCGCAATTAGTCATTACAGATACTCACTAGCAAAGCCGACCAAATAAAGAGCTGTCATACTGATGGGACGCATATTTCCCGACCGTCTCCGGCGCCGTGCGCAAATGAGGAATGTAGAGAGATACTCTCACAGCCGTGATGATCATTCTCGGCTCGGAGAAGAGAATGACAGAGTTGACTCTCGTCAGCTGCATGCAACTCGGCACGCTCTCCTTCGCCGACTGAACTCCATGCTGAATGAGTCTCGGCAGCGAACCGTATCTGTGACAGTCCTGCGTTAGTTGTGTGCTTCATGCCGCACTCTCACTTATCCGGCGCCGAGTAGCCCACCTTCTTTGCCCCGTCCTCAGCTAGATCGGCGGAGAATCTGCGCTTGCGATCCGAGAAGCTAAGATGCAGCGACATTGACATAAGCGGACTCAGTAGCTCCACCCGATAGACATGCAATTGTACGCTCCTTGCATGCAAACGTGGCGAGAGTCGACCGAGGCGTGCGTTCTGGTGGATCTGTGACCGTGACTGGGGCTCGTGTTGGGTTGGGAATCCCAAGAAGTTTTCGAGTTTTCGTCGGCGGCAATTTGCTTTACCTGCTTTTCAAAACGCACTCGCAGAGTTCTCCGACTGCTCCAAACTCCCCCGGTTGCCGACATAAAGGATGGTCTGGATCCCGTTCTGGTCAAAGGACTCGAAGGACGGCGCCGCCCCGTCCGCGCCCGCGTCCGCGTCCGAATCCGCGGCAAAGTGCCCGGTCGACCACACAAAGTTCCAGGAAGCCGCGAAATGCCCGGTCGACCACACAAAGCTCGATCCTAAGACCAACATGCCCTACGACCTGTCTGCCACGCAGCGAGCTCCGGGCCAGAAAATTGATCTGCCGACGGGCCGTACCATGTCGACCATCCCGCGTGGCGAGAACGCGGACGAAGGCGTTTGGGAGTATCCCAGTCCGCAGCAGATGCTGAACGCCATGGTCCGGAAGGGCCACAAGGACACGCCCGAAGCTGACGTTCCGGCAATGGTCGACGTGCACAACTTTCTGAACGAAGGTGCGTGGAACGAGATTTCAAAGTGGGAGAAAAAATACTGCGATGAGTCCGGGAAGGAGCCCCGTCTGCTCAAGTTCACCGGCCGACCAAACGATCTTTCGCCTCGTGCGCAGCTCCTGCAGGCGCTCGGTAAGGTGTACCCGAGCAAGTTTGCTGGGCCGCCTCCATTTGACCGACACGACTGGACGGTGCTTCGCTACGGAGCAGACGGCAACAAGAAAGAGATTCGCTATGTGATTGACTACTACTCTGGCCCGCAAGAGGACGGGTATCCCACGTTCTTCCTCGACGTGCGTCCTGCCTTGGACTCGTTCTCGAGCGCATACGACAGGGCGGAGGTGTGGAGCAAGGTGTTTCTTGACAAGGCTCTTGGTCGCGGCGGTCGTCAAGAGTGAATTTGGAAGCATGCTTATTAACATATCGATGGGTCATCGGCGGCGCAACATTTGTCAGATTGGAACACAAAAGAATTATCATGTATACTATCTATCCATTGGTTTTGGAGTCAATATTTAATCTCTTCTTCGTCTTTTTGATGGTGTTGATGGAATGTATGGCGGGCGGCACGTGATGGTCACGATACCCTTGGGGACTCGGCCCTGTCAGCTGACTGACGTAGGCGTAACTAAAACCTACCACGTAACGCACAACCAGCTTAGACCGGCCTCGGCAGTAGAACCTCATCGTTTTTGACCCTTGGGGGCCTTTTCTTCGGGTGATTCTGTCTTGTTCTTGTTCAGGATAGTCTCTGTGCGGTTTGCTTGGCTTTGCGAGTCGCAGCTTCAGCTAAGGTAGGTTGCCCTTCCAGTCTGACTGCACACGCGCCGATTTGTCATTCTGAGCTCGTCCCTCGGGGGCGAGCTGCTATGGCTCAATTGCGCAGTTGATGGTTCATAGAGGAGTAAATGTTTGATACTGACCTTAACATGGGTGGTGTTTACAGATCTAAGTGCTTGCGAATTCATCAGAGTATCCCGGTGGTCAACACAGAACGACGTTGTGTAAGACGAACAGATAGCTTGACCAAGCTCTGCAATAGAATGGGTTCGTTGTTCTCTGTTCTCTGCTCTGTGACTTCTAGTCGGCGAACACAGGCTGACTCTATATTTCCATATTTGTGATGCAGGGCAAACGTTCACGAAACTGCTATCAAAACTGTGGGGCGGCGATAAAGAGATCCGCATCTTAATTCTAGGTCTTGACGGTGCAGGAAAGACCACAATTCTTTACAGACTACAGGTATTTTATATTGCTTTGACTTTGTTTATAGTGATGATGCTGAGTTATTGTCCAATTACTAGATAGGAGAGGTCATCACAACAGTTCCAAGTACGCACGCACCAGTGGCGTTCGTCATGCTTTAAGGTCTGCAATTCTAATGCTTTGGTTTAGCAATCGGATTCAATGTTGAGACATTGACTTATCAAAATCTGAAATTCAATGTCTGGGTATGTTGCCGTTCTATCCTGCTTGCATTGTTTCACTGCCATCTGACCTGTGGTTCACGCAGGATCTCGGTGGCCAAACAAGTATACGGCCATACTGGCGATGCTACTACGCAAACACAGCAGCTGTATGTCTGAAGCATGAGACTTTTTTCTCCTGGAGAATGCTGGCGATAATTAATATTCGGGTTGGCTGTATAGGTGATCTTCGTGGTCGATGCGACGGATAGAGAGCGAATCAATACCAGCAAGGAAGAACTAACAGACATGCTGAGCGAAGAGGAGCTGGTGGACGTGGCACTTTTGGTGTTTGCAAATAAGCAAGACCAGGTAGGTTGCGTGTTGAAGTGATCTTCTTGGGTTAGAATAACGGCTGACACGAGACTGCAGCCCGGTGCAATGTCTGCCCCAGAAGTGTCAGAAGCACTTGGACTAGTGGGCATGAAGGACCGAAGTTGGAGCATAGTTGCTTGTAGCGCCATCAAGGGTGAAGGTTTGACCGAGGGACTGGATTGGTAAGTGGTGATGTTTGAGCAAGAGAAGCCAACGATCTAACTTTTAATTGCTTATAGGCTTGTGGAGGTTATTAAGGAAGAGCAGCTATGAAATACTGGCAAACGCAAAAAATATGCATTTCATTCCTTTCTTTTTTCGGCCAGTGGCTTGGTTTTCTATGTGTTCATTCTATTCATACGATTTAGCGGGCATATTTTCGTTCGATTAGTTTTGTATATTTATGGTTATCTTTTATGAAGGACGTGTATGATTGATATTCTTTGGCATACTACAATAAGCTAGATGGTTGTTCGCTGGGCATATGATCATAAGTGTGACAGGAATGACGCTGTTTATTTCTCGCAAAATGCAAGTCCAGGAGCATGTAATTCCTCTTGTCCGGATCTCCCGACGATTGCCGACTAGATAGTAACATCACAATGTATATTTGCGAACCCCTCGATTCTTGAATCCCTAGTAAGGTAATCGGGGAGATGCCAAAGTTCACGGCCACGAATAAAGTACGCTTACGAATGTGGTTGGTTTAAGGACCAATCCAGCCAAAACGCCAATTAGTAACCGTAGCATACTGCCACGCAACGGCGGGCACTGTTTGGTCGACTGTCTCCGCATCTTTCGGAACCAAACGGCTCGTTTTATAATGTTTTGCTGTCTGTAATGCGTTTTTGCGGTGGGAAGCACGCAAAGAACCGGCAATTACGTCACAGCCATTGCTGATCGTCAATCAATCATCCCCATCTTTCCACACCGGGCTCACGAACGGCCTGATGATCATCATTTAACAAATGATTTTTTTGCTGTGAAATCCTAAAAATCACGATTTGACAGTTTACCAGCGGGCGCGTCCGCAAATAGAATGCCGCGCATTTGTGAGACCTAGTTTTCGGTCTGGTTACATCATCATAGCATGAATCGTCAACCAGGCTGGCTACATATAAACTGCTTCCTGTCCCTGAACTCATATTCCCTGATCTGTATTTCACTATTCTGTCTCTGAACTGATTAAAGTACCTGTCTAAAACAAGGATTTTAACTAAACATGGCTCCAACTGCTGTTGTATGATTACCAACCCTGAGATCTTATCACTGCTGCAAAGGGAAACTAACAATGACGTCGCAATATAGCCCCACGCCAAAGTTGCTACGAGCGCCTCGGGCGCAGAGACGTACACCACGTCCGCCGGCTGCCCTGTCTTCAATCCGCAGGCATCGACCCGCATCGGCACCGACGGACCGCTCCTGCTGCAGGACTTCCACCTGATCGACCTGCTCGCGCACTTTGACCGCGAGCGCATTCCCGAGCGCGTCGTGCACGCGAAGGGCGCGGGCGCGTACGGCGAGTTCGAGGTCACCGACGACGTCTCGGACGTCACGAGCGCCAAGTTCCTCGCGCGCGTCGGCAGCCGGACGCGCACGTTCACGCGGTTCTCGACCGTCGGCGGCGAGAAGGCGTCGCCGGACACGGCGCGCGATCCGCGCGGGTTCGCGACCAAGTTGTACACGGACGACGGCGTTCTCGACTGGGTGTTCAACAACACGCCGGTGTTCTTCATTCGCGACCCGTCGAAGTTCCCGCTCTTCATTCACACGCAGAAGCGCAATCCGCAGACGAACCTCAAGGACGCGACAGCGTTTTGGGATTATCTCTCGACAAACCAGGAGAGCATTCACCAGGTCATGACGCTCTTTTCGGACCGCGGCACGCCATACGGATACAGGTTCATGCATGGCTGGTCCGGCCATACGCTCAAGTTCACGAAGGACGACGGCTCGTTTGTCTACGTGCAGATCCACCTTTACTCGGACCAGGGAATCAAGAACTTTACGAACGACGAGGCGATTAAGATGGCGGGTGAGAACCCTGACTTTGCGACGGAGGACCTGTTCAATGCGATCGAGCGCGGCGAGTATCCGTCGTGGACCGCCTACATCCAGACCATGACACCCGAGCAGGCCAAGCACTTCCGCTACTCGATCTTCGATCTGACAAAGGTGTGGCCGAAGAGCGAGTTCCCGCTGCGCAGGTTCGGCAAGTTGACGCTCAACAAGAACGCGCAAAACTACTTTGCCGACGTCGAGCAGGCCGCGTTTTCGCCAGCACATCTCGTGCCCGGCATCGAGGCATCGGCCGACCCGGTCCTGCAGTCGCGCCTGTTTTCCTATAACGACACGCACCGCCACAGGCTCGGCGTGAATTACTTGCAGATCCCGGTCAACTGTCCCCTCAAGTCATACAACCCCTTTGAGCGAGACGGCTCCATGCGCGTCGATGGCAACTACGGCGCGACGCCGAACTACCAGTCGAGCTTCAGTCCGCTGCACTACCGCAAGACCGCCACCGGCGCGTCGCAGGAGGAGTGGGTCGGCAAGGCCCTTGATTTCTCGCCCGAGGTCACGGAGCTGGACTTTGAGCAGGCACGCGAGTTGTGGAAAGTGCTGGGAAGAGAGAAGGGCCAGCAGGAGAATCTGATCTACAACGTCGCGTCGCATCTCAAGGCCGCCGAGCCGCGGGTTCAGAAACAGGCTGCAGAAATGTTCTCCAGGGTCGAGCGGTCCTTGGGAGAGCGTATCTTTTCTCTCACCGTGCAGCTTTCAAAAGAAAAGAAATAAGTTGCTTTTCAACGTTTTTCAACGTATTGCTATTCGGGTATTTTTTATGGGAACAGGCGATGGAATCAAACAACGGCGAATCATGGGTTTTTATAGTAATAATAGTATAAGTTATCTTTTTTTTATCTATTTCGTAATCTCCATCTCTTAAATGCTTTTTTGCGAAAAGAAAAGAAAGTATAGTTACAGGAAACATTAAGGTGAACAAATCATAAAGAACCGTAAGACTAAATTTCTTCTACTGTGACCGTATATGTCCACCCCATCATTCCGCCTCTGCTGTACGATGTAAAACAATTTTTTGAATATGACCAGGCACCAAGAGCTACTGCGCCCCAGATCACCTGTACTTGTAGCTGTCGATGAGCTGCACCGCCTTGTCAGCCATTGCCAGCGCGAGATTCTGTAGCCGCGAGTACTCGACGCCGGGGATGAACGCGATCGCGTTCGTCTTCTGGTCCAGCGCGGCCGCGATCTCGTTGCTCGAGATCATCTTGCTCACAAGCGCGGTCGTCTTGCGCTCGGACAGGTCGAACATGCTCGCCAGTTCGGCGATCGACAGGGTTTCGTAGAACGGCGCGTACGTGAACAAGTACGTCCGCAGGCCCTCCTCCTGGATCTTCTCGCCGAGCATGTCCTTGATCTTGTCGGTCTCGGGGATGAGGTCCCAGATCTTGATGGCACGGATAAGGTCGCGCGACTTGGCCCAGTCGCCCGTGGCAAGCGCCTTCGCGGCCTGCATGATGTGGTCGCGAGTGTTTTCGGGAGGACCGGTGAAGACCTGTCGCTCGTGGTAATCCAGCATCCGCCTGAACGGCTTCGAGATCGTCTTCTTCTTCGCGTCCGGCGCGGAGCCGGACTGCGCCATGAACGGAATCTCAAGCAGCATCGACGACGTCTGGTAGACGCACTCCAAGAGCTCCAGGTTGATGTGCATGTGGAACGGGATCTGGCGCTGGCGCTCGATCTTCTCCTGCTCCGGCGTCGTCGGCGCATACCGCTGCATCTGGACGCCCTGGGCGAGAAGCTCCTTGGACCGCGCCGAGCCGCAGATCTCCTGCAGGGCCTGCTGGGACTCGGAGATCATGCCTTCCCTGAACGCGCACAGACCGATCTGAACCAGCGTGCGGTTGTACAGGATCTGGGTGGATATGTCGGCGGTGTGGATCGACGCCTGCAAATGCGACATGAGTAACAGGTCGCGGGCGTGGAAGTAGCGGTTGTGGAGGGCGTGGTGGTAGATCTGGCAGAGCATTGCGCGCGCACGAAGGACGCCGTTGTCCTTGGCGTAGAGGGTCACGCAGATCTGGTTGATCAGTCCCGACGGCGTCTCGTCGTCGCTGTAGGGCGTGGTCGTGGACTTCAGGCTGGACGGAAGAGCAGCCCATGTGGTCTGTTCAACCAGCGTGATCAACTGCTCGGGCTTGTAGTACAACAGCTCGAGACGGCGCAAGAGAACTCTGTTGACGCTGCTAGTCAAACCTGCCCGCTCGAAATAGATCTGAGCACGCACGATGGTGCTGTAGAGAACAGCCTCCTCCTTTAGTCGGTCGATATACTCCGGAGTGTGGGGATCGATGTTCTGGAGCGATCGCGTAAACTCGTCGTCTAGTCGCTCGACCAATGACACTATGCTGCCATAGATCTTGACCGGCTTGCCGTCCTCGGGAACCGGCTCATCCTCAGTGTCCTCGATGTCCTCGGCATCCTCCTGCACGAGATAGAGAGGGTTCTCCTCCAGGATCTCGAGCAAGCTGACAATCTCGGCCTGCGCAGTTGTCCACTGTGGAACAGGCATGAAGGTTGACGCTGCCGAGTTGAGATCGAACCGAGTCGAAATGAGCACAAGCAAGACGCGAATCTTCTGGTACACGGTGACGGAAACCTCGAGCATCTTCTCGAGATTCCGGATCTGCTCCAGCCTATCCGTGCTCTTCTTGCCTCGCGCCTCCAAAATGGCACGGAGCTGCTTGAAGATGCCTTCCGCGGTGATGGTGACCGTGCGGCCGCCGCGACCGATGGTAGCGAACTCGCCCTCGTTGGTCTGGTCCTCCGGCCGGACCGCCGCGGCGGCGGCCTCGTAGTCCGCGCCCTTGCGCAGTTTGAGCGGCGCCGCGACAGGCTCGGGTATGCTGTCGGCCGTGGTCTCGAACGCGACAGGGTCGGCGCGGTACTTGGCAACCAGCGTTTCGTACTGGCGGTTGTTCTTCTTGATGCGCTGCTTGATCGAGTTGAGCGCGCGCGCATTCGTCGCGTTCATCTTCTTCTTTGATTCCTTCTCGCTCTTGATCGCCTCGTTCATGAAATCCTCCAGCTCAGTGATGGCTTTCACGTACGACTTGGGAGGCTCGGCCTGCTGGTTGGCCTTCGCGATGAGCTTGTTGAGCTTGTCGAATTCTACATACCCAAGGATGGTCAATATTCTGTCCGAACAAACAAACGGGTAATGGCAAAAAAAAAAGGCACACATTCAACATACCACTTGAAATAAGTACCCAGTCATTAATCTTCTTTGCGTTATCAATGATCCGAATCGTTGCGTCGATCTCGTCCAATCGCTTGTCCTTCGCGCTCTTGACAATCCGCTTCGACTCGTCCTCCTCGCTCTCCTCGCTCTCTTCGCCGCGCAAGAACCGGGACGCGCCGGCCTTGGCCGACGATTTCAGGAACCCGCCGGCCGCGTCGTCGTCGGACTCCTCATCGGACTCTTCGTCCTCGTCTTCGTCGGTCTCGTCCTCGTCCGAGGCCTCCTCGGATTCGGACTCCTCCTGTTCGGACTGCTCCTCTTCGGACTCGGTCAGGAGCTCCTCGTCGGACGACTCGGTGTCGCTATCGGACGACCCACCGGCGAAAAAACGGGACATGATTGTAGACGGCGGAGATGCGGGAACGGGGCTGGAGATGTGGACGGGATGGCGGCCGCAAATCGCGTGTGCTTTTTTTGACTGTGGAGGTTTCGACGATTCAAACAAAAATTTTCTGTAGCAAAATTGATTGTGTGCGGCACGTGATTTCAGGGTTGGGGCTTTGCGCTTCCAGCATCGAACCGACTATGAACTGACTAGCCCGACCAAAACTTCACATTTGCCTTTGAAAATACCAATAATCTACCACATAGACGGGATAAAAAGACGTGACCTCCAATACAGCTGAACGACCCTGTAACAGTCCTGAACAAACGCCAAAAGAACACAAAAATAACCAGACAACTTGAGCTCTCCCCAGACTGCTTGCTAATGCTCGCCAAGGACGGACAATAATGGGCTGGTGACGGCGATACAGTATAGCCAGAAGAACACGTAGAGGCGACGGCCAATATAGAGACATTTTCACGACCAGAAATTTGTCGACAGTCCATCCTCCAAGTTTCGAATAACGTCACCATGCTGATACTGAGAATTATTCCTTCTCCGGCTATTGCTTTCGTCCGCGTGCGCACCCTCGCCACTCATGTCCGACAGCTCCGGCGGAGGGAAATAAGCAGGACTGGGCTGGGCTCTGATAGCCTGCGTTGGGTCGATCAGATTTCCGACACGCTGGAGCTTCGGCGGAATCGGGTCCATGTGGCCGATCGTAACGGCTCGCGGCCGGCCGGATCGCGACGCCGTCTGTGCCATTGCGCTGGACCCGGCGGAATTATTAGCCAGCATCTGTTGGTGTGGGGGGTATGGATTCGACGACGGCGCCTGAGTATTATTGGATGCACCGGAGTACTGGCTCGGGATGTAGTATGAGGCCTGCATGTCTGAGTGTTGGCCGTGCTGTCCTTGGCCAAGGGGTATCGAATTTGCAGCCTGCGGGGTCTGGTAAGAGTAAGCAGGACTCTTGTACGCCGGGTCCTGCGCCTGCTCCTCGTGGGAAAAGTCTCTATGCGCCAGTGTGGTCTGCGACGAGTTCGCCGAATTCGATGAATATGGTTTTTGGTTCAAGATGAACTGATGCATCTTCGCTTGCTGAGGCGTCCACCGCTCGAGCGGGTTCATGTTCAGCAGGCCCTGCACAAA
This sequence comes from Lipomyces sp. NRRL Y-27488, assembly GCA_030556275.1. Taxonomy (NCBI): domain Eukaryota; kingdom Fungi; phylum Ascomycota; class Lipomycetes; order Lipomycetales; family Lipomycetaceae; genus Lipomyces; species Lipomyces sp. NRRL Y-27488. The sequence goes on from JAKTPS010000069.1 coordinate 40,303, forward strand.
GTCGATGAACATGATCCGATTTTGCCGCTCGCGCTCGATCTCAGCCGGCTTCATGTTCCGCCGTGGCATGGGGTACGTGGTCACGATGTCGGCGAACTTCGTCGCGGGAAAGTAGCGCTTGCTCGGCTGCTCGTTCGTCTTGTGCTCCCGCGAGTATTTCTCCATGCTCTTCAGCCGGTATGACTTTCGACCAAACTCATCAGTTACTTTTTCAAAAAACTCGGGAGATTGCTTTCCCATTTCTATCATCCACGTGGGCGGCATGCTGGAATAATCGCGTTAGGACAGTAGACCCCACAGAGCAGCTTCTTAGTTTGAACGCACCCAAACATCTCTATGATGCGCGACAGTTGGTTATACTCGGAGCTACCTGGAAATAGAGGCAGTCCCAGGAATAGTTCCGCGACTATGCAGCCGAGGGACCACATATCGATTGAAGTTGAATACCTGCGGCTTGAGTTAGAATTGAAACAAAAGAAACCATGAACCTCACAAAATCGATGAGCTTACGGAAGGCCCAAAATAACTTCCGGCGATCGATAGAACCGAGATTGTATATAGGTATAAACTGTCTGACGCTCGTGGCAGGCGGAGCCAAAATCGATAACTTTTATTATTGGACTTTCCAAACTGTTGTTATTGTTCGTCGGTTAGCGATTACGTCGACTGACACGCCAAGGGGGGTTGAACTTGCTTCTTTAATAGTATATTTTCCGGTTTGAGATCGCAGTGGATGAGCTTCGCTTCCTTCAAGACGCAGAGTGCGTCCAAAAGTTGCTGACAAAACACCCGGACCAGGTTTGTACTTAACCCTCTAAACTGGTTTTGCTTAATCAAGTCGTACAAGTTGCTCGAAAGCAATTCAAAGACCAGACAGAGATGCTCTCGATGAATGAATTTATCAAGGAGCCGCAGTAGGTGATGCTCGTCGTTCTTGTCGACGGCAGAATTAAGCTGCGGGCGATTTGTTAGTATGAAATAATTGGGACCAGATTAAGTCAAGAGAAACTCACATGCTCCAAAATAGATACTTCCATCATACTTTGGTTGAAATAGGCGGGCTTGTTCTTGATGACTTTGACCGCGACAACCTCCTGGGTCTTCAGATTCTGACACTTGACAACCTGACCAAACGTCCCCTGTCCTAAGATGTCCAGGATGAGGTACTTTTGTTGATCCTTCGAGCCGCCAAGAATGTCGTTGACGTAGAGGATGTAGTCGCTGTCGTCATTGTCAAAGCCGCTGTTTTTCGTGCCTTTGCTCGGCTTCGTGAGGACTCTGCGCGGATTCCTCGATGACTCATATTTGAACGCTGGATTGCAAATTCTATATGTCGCGGGCAAGTGTATGGTCAATGCTTGCAGCGACTGCGGGTACTCATTAGCGCATGACAGGCAAAAGTTGGCAGGCAGATCGAAGTTGAACATACACTCATGAAGCCACCTTCGGGCTTCGCGCGTCTGTACTGCGGCTGCGAGTTCTTTTTCGGGCACAGGTCCGACCTGGAGCGCACTTTTGTGAAGGCTGGTACGATGGTAGTCAAAAGTAGCTGCGGTTGCTGTTGCTGTTGCTGTAGCTGAGGAGACGACAGAGGACCCAACGACGGCATGAGAACCGCGGTCGACGCACGCCGGCCGTTGGCATCGACCGTGAGCGACTGGAATTGATTTACTGCAAGATGTGAATTGTGAGAAGCTGCGACATAACACATGAATACAGCGCCATCGTAACAAAAACACAGAACAAGATACCTAATGAAGTCCTTATGGGAGAACCAGGCGACTGGGCCTGGTGGTGATACATATTCTGTTGGTTCACGGCGGGGTGTGGATGCTGCGAATGCAGGGGAGACATCGCTAGCTGGGAGTAGTACGCCGTGGACTGGGGATACTGCACGGGAGTCGTGGCGCCATAGTGCGACTGGTATGGCTGAGGAGGCAAGGCGACATTCCCGCCGCCTCCGGGAGAGTACGGGGCGGCCGGACCGACGGTGGAGTGCATCGAGTACGGGGACGCGGGGAGGACGGCGTAGGTGGGCGGCGTATACTGCGGCATGGAGGGACTGACGGCATGCATCGGCGAGTAGTTGCGATATTCGCGTGACCGGCTCTGGGGACTGTCTGCGATTGCGCTTTCCGAGGCCGACGGCATGTAGCTGGACTGCGCGTTCTGTTGGCCGAGAGCGGCGTCGGGGTCGGCGTGCTGGCTGTAGAGTATATATGGCTGCTGCGGGGTGTTGTGTGGCAAGACCGCCTGCTGGCCGCCGCTGTGAGATCGGCGGGCCTGCACGGGCAGCGACTTGTAGTCCATCGCAGAAAAAGAAAAACAAGAAAAAGAGGATCGCGCTAGAGGATCCGGGAGGTTTCTCAAACGGGAGTGTATCCTGTGTCGTGTGTCAGCGAGGGCGGACGAGGACGCCGAGGAAAAGGCGCGTCGCCGGTCGAGGCGGTGTAATACACGTACTCATTACCGAGCCTGAGCCGATTTGGTGCAGTCGATGCGCGGACCACGGCAGCTCGAACGACGAGGATCTCGAGCAGGCGGTCGCGGGCCGTGCCGGTCTCGGTACTCGCGGGCGGGCGGGGCTGCGGTGCAGGTCGGAGGGCGCGGGCGCGTATGGCGGGCGGATCAACCTTGACTGGACGGGGCAGGAAGAAGAACAGAACACGCCGGCGCGATCCAGACGGGATCGCTCGGATCAGGCGCTGATCTGTGGCCACGCAGCGGTCGGCCGGAGAAGCAGAGATCGGCGGAGGAGGACGGCCGGGGCGCGCGGCGAGGGACGGGCGGTGGTGGTGGTGGTGGAGGTTGATGGTGATGGTGGTGGTGATGGTGATGGTGAAGACGGTGAAGGTGGAACTGGAAGCGGGTTTGGGCCGCCTCCCCGGGCCGGAACCGAACCGGCCAGAACGGGCGCAACCGGTGCGGCCGCTTTGGGGGGCTGCCGGTTCCACCCCGCAGTCCTGTCGGGTGCCCCACTTACAGTATGTATGAGCGCCGTCGATCCCTCCTGCCCCCCCCGGGACGTCGTCGCTCGTGCCGTCTCTGCCGCGTTTGCTGTTTCTCTGCCGGCCGACGTCTGATCCGAGTCGTGTCGTCGTCACGTCATATTCGCTGGCGGTCGCGGTGGAGAGAGCGCAAGGTGTGGGCCCAAGCACGTGAGCATGTCGTGATCGTCTCTCCAAGCTCATCTCTCTCCGGGCGGGTCATCCGCCAGCACGCACTCCGCCCGGCTTGTCGCGCCCGCACGCAGCGCGCCGCCGTCTGTCTGTTGACACGACGCGGCACGCGCGCGCTCCGCACGGCAGCCCCGACGCCGTCTTCCGGCGCCCGGCCGGACGCGCCAGGAAAAGTGCGGCGTAACACGCGCGCGGCGTGACAGTTACAACCGCAAGCGCGGCAGAACGCGGGCTTTCTCACCCTCGGAGTTACTGCGGTTAAGTCCTGCTGCGGCTCCTCCAAAAACAAATCCTCCTCCTCGAGCAGAGCCGTCCACCAACCACCAACCACCACCACCACCACCACCATCGCCGGCCACAACCACCACAACCACCACGGCCTCCGCATGCGACCGCCCTCTGTCTGACCGCGCTCGTCGTCGCCTGCACGCTCCTCTGCTCCTCCCGTTTCCCTTCCTCTCGGCCGCCTCCCGCGTCCTCCAATGTCCGGCGTCTCCGTCATCCTGGGCACGGCCGGCTTTGGCGAGCACGGGAGAATCACCACCCTCCCGCTCGCAAAGGAGTTCCTCGACACCTTCAAGGCCGCCGGCCACAATGTCGTCGACACCGCCTACATCTACCCCGGCGGCTTCCAGGGCGAGTCCGAGGCCTTCCTCGGCTACCTCGAGGTCGAGAAAAACGGCTTCCTGCTCGACACCAAAGTGCGCTCGTTCGAGGCCAACGCCCACACGCCCGAGTCAATTGTGTCCTCCGTCGAGACCCAATTCAAACGCCTGCGCGTGTCCAAGGTCCGCACGCTCTACCTGCACTGTCCCGACCGCAGCACGCCCTACAAGGACACCCACAAGGCCATGAACGACCTCTTCCGCCAGGGCAAGTTCGAGCGCTTCGGGCTCTCCAACTTTCGCGCCTCGGAGGTCGAAACATTCGTCCAGCTAGCCAACGAGAACGGGTGGATCAAACCAACCGTCTACCAGGGCCTCTACAACATGGTCTCGAGACTCAACGAGGAAGAGCTCTTTCCCATCCTGCGTAAATACAACATTAGCTTCTTTGCCTTCAGGTGTGTGTGTTTTTTTTTATTAGTTCTCCTGAGTCTTGGTGTGGTGCCCGAGACCGTCCTCAACGCAATGCTAATTCTCCCAGTCCGCTTGCCGTCGGCTTTTTCTCAAACGTCAGGCGCGGCCAGGAGCCCGTGTCAGGCTCCCGGTTCGACGCGAGCACCATATCCGGCCAACGCCTGCGCGCCCGTTACTTCAAGGAGTCCCTCTTTGACGCAGTCGAGAAAATCGAAAAGGTCGGGCGCAAATACAATCTCTCCAACAACGCCATCGCCATAAGATGGCTCAAGCATCACTCTCAGCTCGCGAGTGGCGACGCCATCATTCTTGGCGCGTCCAAAATCCAGCAGGCCAAGGAGACTCTCGTCTACTTTGAGGACGGCAAGCTACCCGACGAGATCGTCCGGGTCGTCAACGAGGTGTGGGCCTTTGTCAAGGTCGACGCGCCCGCGTACAGTATCTAACTCGCATGCTCCTGTTTTCTCGTTACATGCTATTTTGTTGTTTTACATGCACGCTCTAGTTCGCTTCTATAGTTCTGATTCTTGTCTCCAGCTCTATTTCTTTGCTATTTGTTTTTTTTTTGGTCAGTTTGGCTCGGTATTGTTCTTGTTATCTGAAGCGCGCGCCCTGGCTATATGGGGCAAAGCCTTGATTTATATTGTATAGGATGCATGCTCGTTTATTTGTTTTCCTGGCTCTCAGTTTCTTTTGTCTCGCTGCCCGCATCTTCTTCAACTGTAAATTACTCTTTCTCTCCCATTATCCTGGCAGTGCGAAATATACAATATACACTCATCTTATAGTTCCAATATCTCTGCTCGTGCTTCTTCCATTGCCTCGTTGATGTGGTCCACTAAGACTCGTCTCCTATAATAGATTGCACGGAGAGTCAGCCTTCGAGGTACAACCTTTCAAATTCGCACGATGGACCACATACTTTCCAGTCAGCTCCTCAATCTCGCTATCAAACGATACTTCCGGCGCCGTATTAGCCTTCACCCTGCACGAGAGCAGACCGACCGTGACCGCCAACTTCTCCTTCTCGAGATCTTGCACCGTGCGGATTATCTTGGCCAGATGTGCCAGACCGGCAGCCTCGAGTAGTCGCTCCTGCAGTATGACGTCGTCCGACACGTCTTGAAATCCCTCCTGTGATATGCGGATGACTTGCTGGATCTCCGCGATCGATATTCTACAAACCCGCGCGGTTAGTCAGAGACTTGAGCGTGAGAAAGAGACAAGGCGAGCCTACCTGCCGTCGGCATGGTCATTTATAGCGCTTAACAAGTCGTCAGTAGTACTCTCGTAAGCAAAACAAAAACCCGCAACTGGCAGACTACCTCTCAAACTCATGATAGAGCTCCGTTCGAGTAGCCTGCGCAGAGGTGAAAGCCTGGACAGCGAGAAAGTGGTAAGCAGCTTCTCGACATCACACGCAGATCCAAAAACACGCTTGCACCTTCATATAATCCAAAGCATGGTCTGCGCTCGCCTCAATATCCATGGCGCCGGCATCATTTGAATACTCTCCGTCCGTGGTCATCGTGTTGTCCGACGTAGAATGGCATCGACACCTCGTCCGTCTCTCGAGATTGCGAATGAATTCTGCCGTGCGGCTTCGGAGGTTAGCAATGCGGCTCTTTGCCAAACGCCGGGTTTACCGGGATTCAATTCGCTTCACCAACTCAAGAGAAGAAAAGAGACAGCGCACTAGAATATGTCTTCATCCAAGATCTGCATTCAAGGGTGCACTGAGAGTCGGTCTTCTTTTTTATTTTCAGCCGATTCAACGGAGTTGTCATGCAGGTCAAGCCTAGACGTTCTGTGACTACGACGGGGCGGCGATGGCCAGTCCGTTTTGAAATCCACAAGCGCGAGCTCAAATCGGTCCCGCCCGTTCAGAAGCCATACCTCAACTGGTCTACTGTTTGTTTTACAATACCGCACCTAAGGCATGAAGAAATTTGGCGGCTCAATCCGCAAGCGCGTATACGGCAGCAGCAGCGGCCCGTTCGATCTCTTCTCTCCGATTCCGTCCTTCGCTAACTCCTTGCCCGAGAAGCTGGCCCCGCCCCCGCGCGCGCTCGAGCGCGTGGCCGTGGGCCAGATCACGTCGATCAAGTTTGAAGAGCAGATTGACAAATACCTTTTCGCTGCTTATACCCCAACCGAACGCCATCGCCCGAGCTGGGCGGACTGGCCGCCCGAGAACGGCGCAGCCGGGTTGCTGCAGCTGTACATCAACGCGGCGGCGGCCAATAGCGAACTGACAGACTACTGCGATTTCATGTACGACATGGAGCATTTGTGGTGGATCAAGACGTACTCCGACGTGATGACTCTGGATTTCGACAGCATCGAACTCATGCTCAAGCTCCTGCGTGTTCTGAGGCAGGACGTATACATCTCCTCCTGGCCCGAGGAGCTCACAGTCTGGACCGCCGCCAGACTCACCGGCGGCTTTGTAGAAATCGTGGACAGTGTAGTGAAAGGATACGGTGCGTGCAGATCACGATTTTTTTTCTTTACATAATCGATATACTAACTGAGATACCTCTGTTATTTTGGTTTATTTTGCATAGCCGCGCTTGCTGATATTGACACTATGAATGCCCGAAAATGTCATCGCAATACCCACAGTCGCTGCGGGTGCTTGCTCAATACCATCCTCGAGCCGGACGACGCCGAGTGGAACGTGCCGCTCGTTCGCAGCATGAAAGAGCCAAACACCAACGACATGCAGCTGTTCCAATACCTCGTTCTGAAGCTGGAGTGCATGGCCAAGCGCCACCGCCGGGCGTCCCACCGGCTCGGTCCGTACTTTAAGAGGATCTATTTCTTTCTGACCGGGCCGGCCCACGAAAGGAAGCGGCTCAGAGGCACGTCGTCGGCGAATGCTTATCTTGTGGCGGCGAAAGAGAGCATGTCGAATAGCATGACTGATGTATGAGTTTTATACTAACTGTCGGTTTGGTGGGTTTGTGTACCGTGATAATTGACGATTGGGCCCTATCGACCATGCATCTAGCGAATTGCTTGACAAGTTTTGTTTTCTTCTACCATCGCCTGTTTTACTGTTTGAATTCCTCTTACGATGTATATTACATACGCGCAGAACATAATTATTTGATTTTCCTCTCCGTTTCTCTCACCCCGTTTTCCGAGTCCGAGGTGTCATCCAGAGAATGCGACAAGCCTAGTAAAACGCGTTGACCCCGGTAATGGCACGACCGAGAGCGAGCCTAAAATGGTGTGTTAACAAATCACGGTCGTTAAAAGTTGCAAGAAAAATAAAGTCGGCCAACATACGCATGAATATCGCTCTGGCCCTCATCTGCAAGCATATAACGTCAGTAATCTAGGAGTACAGTACGTGAGGGATATTATCGTGAGTTAAACACGTACATGTCTGGACCACAAACAAGTTAGCCGCTATCCTGCCAATTTGATACTCGTCGCTGGCACCGTTGCCTCCGAAGATCTCCATCAATCTGAAACAAGTCGTCAGCAGCGTAAATAAAGGCAACCATCCAAAGAGCAGTCGTACTTGCGGGAGTTTTCAAGCGCGCGGTCGGAGTTATGTCGTTTGATCATTCCAATCATCTCCGGCGAGGCTTTCCCGTCGTCCTTCAGCCGTCCGACCTGGACGCATGCAGTGAGACCGTACGCGATGTCGGTCAGCGCATCGGCGAGTTTCTTCTGGACCAGCTGGTACTTTGCCAGTGGATTAGACTTGAACTGGACTCTGTCGATGGCGTAGGTGCGAGCGAGGTCGAGCGCGCCTTCCAGGGCCCCCACCGTGCCCCACGAGATGCCGTATCGTGCCGAGTTGAGACACGAGAACGGACCCTTCAGCCCCGTAATATCCGGGAACATGTTTTCTTTGGAAACCTCGACGTCATCCATGTTGATCATGCCGGTGATGCTGGCGCGCAGGGCCGTCTTGCCCTTGATCGCGGGCGTGGCAAGTCCAGGGCCAGCCTTTGCCCGCTCGACGAGAAATCCCCGAATGACGCCGTCGAGCTTCGCCCAGACGAGAAGCACGTCCGCAATGGGCGAATTGGTAATCCAGTTCTTGGCTCCGTTGAGGAGGTATACACCTTCCTTCGTCGGATGCGGCCGCGCCGTCGTCTCCATTGATCCCGGGTCCGAACCATGATTTGCTAGTTGTGGCCCAACAATTTAGCGAGAGTTTCCAAAAAAGTGGAGATTAAGAAAGAGAGAAACAATGCACTCACGCTCTGTCAACCCAAAGCATCCTATCAGCTTTCCAGAGGCGAGTTGTGGCAGCAGTCGTTCCTTCTGTTCTTCTGTGCCGAATGTCTCAATCGGGTGCATGACAAGGCTGGACTGCACACTCATCGCCGAGCGGTATCCAGAATCAACTCTTTCAACGCAGACGTCAGCGGCATCTTTGAGATCATTCAAACGGATCAAACCTTTCAACCTCGCGGGCAATTAACTGTATTACTATTAGTCTTGGCTGGTGGTGGTAAACATGCGACAGCAGATCAGCGAGCGCTCACCCCGTATGCGACAGACCCGATGCCCGCGCAGCCGTATCCCGTAACAGTCGACCCTAGAAATCCCAGATCGCCGAGTTCGAGCATGATGTTCTTGTCAAAGTGCTCGTTTCTATACGCCTCGATGATTCTCGGCTGGAGCGAGCCCTGGCAGTACTTGTGCGCGGCCTCCGAGATGGCCAGCTCGTCTTCGGTCAGGAGCGTCTCCAGCAGGAACGGGTTCTGCCATTGGAAGCTGGACGCGTTTCGAACAAATTGAGTCGTGTTCACGGGCACACGCGGGAATCGGCTCAGTGCTCGATAAGAATGCGAACTGCACTTGGCTGCAAGATGGACGGGTATCTCACGTAATAGGACCATTGTGTACAAAGAATTGGTGTAACTAGCCAGCAGGAGATTCAAACAAGAGAACGTCAAGCCTGCGACGGCAGGGATATGTGTTATATATGCAAGCCAGCGCTTGTAAGGCTCATCCAGAGCACGTCGGTTGCCGGTGCACAGAGCCGCACAGCTTCCAGGGAAAAGTTCTGGCCAACATCCGATGACTCTCGTCTGTCTGGCAATGATCCTAAATCTTTTTACTATCGAGATGTCAGAGTCTCCGGATCGGCTAAGAGCGATATGGGACAGCTCTGATCAATATTTTTCCCCCTGTCGCTGCCACTGTTGAGGTTATTGTGGCCGACTGGCGAGGGCGGAGCCGCGCTTGGTGTTGACCATTGACCCGCTTGACGCTAAAGCTAGCAACGAGACTACATATCAATTATGTACGGTGTTATACGTAGATGGTAGACGTAGAGCAAAACGACCAACTTATCGGTGCTGAATATGAGCGTATGATAGCAGTTATCCGATGTGCACCGCCGTTGAATCTGGCGCCAACTATGAGACGGCATTCTCAGCGCATCACAGGATTTCTGAATAAAGGACGCGTTTCGCCAATATGCCAGCATTTCCCCATATCAATGTACAGTACAAAGAAACTCCCCCTACCCCCTATCCATATGCACAAATTTCAGATCTTCGTCATATTAGTTAGACCCTTCCATCCCGATAATCTTTGCGCCCAGAAACTGAATATCAGACACGACCCCAAGAAGCCGATTAGATTGAAAAACTAATAGAATGCTTAATAATTAGTCTGGTTCGTCCATTTACATGTTCGTCAAGACCAAGCAAAGCCGTACCGCTCTTCTGGAGTACTTGCGCTCTTCCTCGTCCGTGCGGAATGAGGCAAACACCCGTCGGGGGTTCGGCAGTGGCTAGTCAAGAGAATATCAGTAAAACGATAAAAAACTGTTGTCTGCCGCTTGCTTGATCAACCGGTAGCTCACGGATCAGCAACGAGGTCTTCTGAGTCGGGAAGTACCCCTACGCCGACGCCCATGCTGTGCTTGACCAATATGACCAATACCAGCGACCCAGCTCTGCACGGGGTAGACATACCATGTATTGAACAGACGCCGTCGAGCGGATCAGACAGAACAGAACGAAGAGCGACTGTCGAGGAAAACAAACACAAGAAGATGGTGAAGCCGGACATCACATATAAACACCAACCCCGCTCAAATGTAAGCAGCGGGTAAGGGTCGGGCGATGAGCAGGCCGCCTTCCTTCACAGTTTGGTCGACATCAACTTTGGCTTGCGCGGTCAAATCAACGCGATATCCGGCCCTGCATCTTCCCGCTTGACACTCCCCAGAACCCAATCCCGCGCGCGAGACGCCCCGGCCATTTCTGTCCTTAGCCAGCAATGCAGGCATCCATAGAGAAACGGATCCGGAGCATGTTCCAGGTGCCTCGCAAGGGTAAGGCTCTGTCTGCACTCCGGCGCTGCTTATCATCCACGAGACGCTTCCATGCCGTGGTTCGCAATTGCATATTGTATATCTAACGCCGACGCGCATTTACAGGCGAGACATACGAACTGCGAAGTGGGCTGGTATCTCAATATGCATATGAAAGGTACGATTAATTCCTCTCCTGATGGTGATACTTAACACATCTTTGTTAACACTTTGCAGGAAGGATGCCATTCAGCGAACAATCGCGGCTATGACTCTTGGAAAGGACGTGTCTTCCCTGTTTCCCGACGTCTTAAAAAACATCGCGACTCCGGATCTCGAGCAGAAGAAGCTGGTCTATCTGTACTTGATGTGAGTTCCCCCACCACACTCCCTACGCGCTGTTGAAATGTTCACGTTAAGCTCATCTGTTACAGGAACTACGCAAAGAGTCATCCGGATTTATGCATTTTGGCAGTGAATACTTTTGTACAAGTGAGTGAACTGGAGAATGTTCTAGTAGAACTTCTAGTAGAACTGACAGAGACTGACTTGATTGTTGTTCACTAAGGATTCGGAAGACTCTAATCCCTTAGTTCGCGCCTTAGCAATACGGACAATGGGCTGCATCCGCGTCGAAAAGATAATTGACTATATGGAGGAGCCACTACGGAAGACGCTGAAGGTATAATGCACTGTCGACTATGACACGAGTCGGAGCTGACTTTCTGGGCTATAGGACGAGAGTCCATATGTGCGGAAGACAGCAGCCATATGCGTTGCGAAGCTATTTGATCTCAATCAGACGCTTGTCATCGAGAACGGGTTTTTGACCACACTGCAAAATATGCTGAGTGATGCGAATCCCATGGTAAAGCTCTCGACATTGGAAATAGTTATGGCGACAACATCGCTAATGTACCCGTTTTCAAGGTCATCGCCAATGCGGTCTCTGCGTTGTCAGAAATCCAAGAGACGTCACCGGAAACGAATGCTTTCGTTGTCAATTCCGAAATTTTGAAGAAACTTTTGATGGCCCTTAACGAGTGTACAGAGTACGTTTCGGCATGGTGGTATCCTTTGTTTGTGGTTCAAGCTGGAGACTCTAACACTTCTTCCCACGTAGATGGGGCCGAATCTCGATCTTGACGTCGATTGCCAGCTATACTACGAGCGACGTGAGGGAAGCAGAGCATATTTGCGAGCGAGTCGTGCCGCAGTTTCAGCATGTCAACCCCAGCGTCGTGCTGGCAGCCATCAAAGCCATTCTGTGCCATATAAGTGCATTGGATCCGGAGCTACGGAAACAATATCTCGACAAAATGTCACCTCCTTTGGGTAAGGACTATAAAATTGGTTGGATTTTATGAGTGCTCCTTCTAACAAGTATGTTCAGTCACGTTGGCAGTTTCGCAGCCTGAAGTTCAGTACGTTGCCCTGCGCAATATTAATCTAATTTTGCAAAAGTATCCGGATATTCTCAAAAATCAACTGCGGGTATTCTTCTGTAAATACAACGACCCTCTATACCTGAAAGTGGAGAAGCTCGATATCATGATTCGGCTGGCCAGCGAAAGCAATGTGGATACTCTACTTGCAGAACTGAAAGAGTATGTGATTAATCAACAACTTTCGTCAGATTAAGTTGATACTGACTTTTTGGAAAGGTGTGCATTAGAAGTCGACATGGACTTTGTTCGGCGAGCCGTAAAGGCGATTGGTCAATGCGCCATCAAGATCGAGAGTTCGGCGCAGAGATGCGTTGACGTTCTTTTAGATCTGATCGCGACCAAGGTCGAGTATATCATCCAAGAGGCTGTTATTGTTATGCGAGACATCCTGCGGAGATATCCGGCCTACGACGGCGTGATTCCAACTCTGTGCCAGGGTATAGATGACTTGGACGAGCCAGAGGCTCGGGGCGCAATGATCTGGATTGCCGGAGAGTTTGCGGACAAGATTGACAACGCTGACGAGATCTTGTCGACGTTCATTGACTCGTTCACGGACGAGACGACTCAGGTCCAGTTGCAAATTCTGACGGCGACTGTGAAGCTGTTTTTGTTAAAGCCCGAGAACACGCAGCCGCTGGTGCAGAAGGTGTTGCAGACCGTTGCGAACGAATGCGACAACGCGGACGTGCGCGACCGAGCATACATTTATTGGCGCCTGCTCTCGACGAATCCGCAGACGTCGAAGGAAATCATCTTGTCGAAGAAGCCGGCGGTCAAGGACGTGATCAAGCATCTGCCGGCGCCCGTCCTCGAAGAACTCATGAGGGAGTTGTCGACTCTCGCGTCCGTCTACCACAAGCCTGCCGAGACCTTCGTCGGCCAGGGCCGGTTTGGTGCGGACGCACTCCAGAAGAGGGCGCTCGAGGAGCAGTCCCAGCTCGCGCAGGAGGAGCCGATCCAGGTCGCGCCGCACGCCGCCGCTGCGGCCGCGGGCGGCAATCTCGAGAACTTGCTCGACATCGACTTTGACATCGAGCCGGTCGCGCCCGCGACCGCCGGTGTTGCCGGGCTGAGTCTCGGAGGCGCACCGCCGGTGTCGTCTCCATTGCCGCAGGTGAGCACGAACCAGCCGGCGCAGTTCCGCAGTAACGTGGAAGACCTTCTGGGGATGTTTGACTAGCCGTGAGGGCCCCCGCGACAACGGACTGCATCGTATTTCTGTTATTTGTTTCTGTGTAGTTCTGTGTATGAAGTTTCTTTCTACGGAAGACCGGCATTTATCTGTTTCTGTGGATTTGTTTTTTGTCATGCAACGCCTTAATGTACTTTTGTTTTCGTTCGTTTTATTAGAGGGTCATGAAAGTTCGTTGTCGTTTCTAACGCGAAAAGCATGTCTGTGAAAGAGCGTTCACTACTCTACAACCGGGGTTCAAAATGCAGTATGTCACGAAATAGTCTTTGATTTCATTAAAGAAATCAAGTCATTATTAAGAACTATCGCAATTGCGGTACAACATCCAACAAAGTAACTTCTCTATACTCCGGCCGCCCCTTCCCAAATACGTTCCAGAACCGCAACGTCTCGTCACCCGCACCGGACACGATAGTCTGGCCATCAGGACTGATGGCAAGATATAAGACGCGACATGTATGCCCCGTGAGCGCCGTGACCTGCCGCATGGACGGGTACTTCCATATCGCGATCTGATTCTGGGAGTATCCGTGAGCCGAGACGACCTCGTTGGAGTTTTTTGACCACACGAGGTTGCAGATCTGGCTGCCCGTGTCGATCTCGTTGATGTGCTTGCCCGTCATCGTGTTCCAGAACTTGATGCGCTGGTCGGCCGTGCCGCCGCCCGACGCGAGGATGCCGCGCTGGTGCGGGCTCCACGCGATCGCCTTCACGGCCGCGACGTGGTCGGTGAACTTGAGCAGCGGCGAGTCGGACGTGCTGTTCCACACGAATAGTTTGTTGTCGTTGCCGCCGGACGCCAGCTTGTCGTCGTCAAGGCTCCATTTCAGGCCGCAGATTTCTTGTTTATGTCCTGTGAGGCGGCGGAAATAGGAACCCGGAGCACGGACGTCCCGCAAGAGGATGCTCTTATCGCGGCTGCCGGAGGAGAGGATATGGTTGTGCCATGCCAGAGAACCTGGGAAATCGGTTAGCTCGTGCCAGATCCCGCTGCAAGGACTCAATGACTCAAAACCTACCAGCTCGGGACGTGTGGCCATCCATTGTCCGCAGTTTCCGTTCAGCTTCGGCGTCCCATATTTGCACTACCCCTCTATGGGATCCAACTGCGATGTATTTTCCCTGCACACAAAAATATTAGCAAAGAAACAAGAAAAACAGAAAGTTGTTATCGATGGGATCATACCTCTTGCAACCAGGCGACGGAGGTCACGAGGTCGTTTTCTCCCAATTGGCACAGCTTACTGACACTTCCCGAAACCGCGTTCCACAAATAGACTGCGCGAGCCAGGCCCACGCCCAATATATTTGAGGACGACCAATCAACTAGGTTGAGGTAGAAGTCATCGGCGAGATCAGGAGCGTCCAAGACCCTGAACGGCACCTTTGAGATGGATCGTAGCTGCTTCCGCGGGGACAACAGAAGCTTTTGAGAATGTAGCCGGACAGGCGACAAGGAAAAAACCTCATTTTCGACGTCGAGGGTCGTGCCGCCGATCTGGCGTGTCGGTGTTTTCCGGGCGGATGGGGACATGAATGTGAAGAGGTTGCGGGATGGCGTCGATGGAGCGGAAGGATGCGACCGCGGAGGAGTCACGGAGCCTGCACTCACCAAATCTGTTCCCGATGACGACGACGTCCTGCCCGGGTCGCTCGAAGGGACTTCGTCGCCGAACAGCTCGGATCGCAGGACTTCTGAAAATGTGCGGTCTGCTTCCTCGACTGGGACATCCACAAGACGTCAGTGCTTTCTGTCGTTAACAACTATATAATTCCACAGGAGACGTACTTCGCTGCATATCAAGTTCATTTTCGCCCGCCCTGGACGGCGTCCGGTGGTCCGACGCAGAGTCTTCCGGCTTTAGACTGAATCCGGCTTGTAGATTGACGCTCTCGCGGTTTGGGATATATCTGAGATACCCAGGGACAATGAGCGAGGATTACCAACAAGACAATTAACTAAACAGACCAAGCTAAAGGACATACCGGTCGCTGTATGACACTCTTATCCGCTTCCGCTGAGGGGACGCTTGCCCACGGAGGTGTTGTATAGGGGATGATGATTCGGAGGGCGATGGCGCAGGCACGGGTGCGGACTGGGATGGCGGCCCACGGCGACCTTCATCTGAAGCCATTGCGCGGGGACATGCATCTACTCATACAGGTATCCAAACAGAACCGCTAGCGTGAGACGCAGGAAGGGAGAGTGCGGGGGAGGATCTATCGCGGATATCTCGAGGACATGTCGAGGATGGCTTTGTTTGTCGTTGATGAGATGCGATACAAACGCCTTATTCTTGCTGACACCTTCTCCCAGCGGCCCCGAGGCTCACGATAATCCCAAGCCCATACGAACCAGAACACCCCCCATACACAGCACCGCCCTCACTCGTTTGTTCTCCCCCCTCGTCGTCCTCCCCGCTCGTCTTCCGCTTTTTGCCCCATGGTGACCAGAATGTCCAGAGCAAAGGCATACGCTTCCGGTACGTCTGTGCCGGCCTAGTGCCGTCTGTCCCATGCGGGCGTCTTATCTAATCTATCGTGCCTGGCTTACATCCGAACAGACTTCCTCGCCTTCGTTAACGCGTCCCCGACTCCGTACCATGTGGTCGATAACGCTAAGAAGCTCTTGCTTAATGCAGGATTTCTAGAAATCAAGGAGCGCGATTCGTGGGCCGGCGTTGTCGAGAAGGGCAAGAAGTACTTCCTTACCCGCAACGGCTCTTCCCTTATCGCGTTTGGCGTTGGCCAGGACTGGGTTCCGGGCAACGGCATATCCATCGTTGGGTCGCACACCGACAGTCCCTCTCTCCGGTTGGTCACTACGTTGGGGAATGCTTCGCCAGTGGCTATGCTGCCGTGTATGCTAATCCGCAATGTAGTGTCAAGCCGGTGTCCAAGAAGAACGCGGAAGGATATCTCCAGGTCGGCGTCGAGCTCTACGGCGGTGGTCTTTGGTCTGTCTTGTTCCTCTGGGTTTGATTGCTGCATTACTTGTACTCACCTTTTTTGAATGTTCAGGCACACATGGTTTGACCGCGATCTTAGTGTCGCTGGCCGTGTTTATGTCACCGATGATGAGGGCTCGCTTGTGCCCAAGTTGATCAAGATCAACAAGCCAAGTACGATGTCTTTTTCGCATGTTGGCATACGGCCGCAATTGCTAACATGGTCGATCTAGTTCTGCGAATTCCCACTCTCGCGATCCACTTGGACCGCAATGCGAACACCAAGTTTGAATTCAACAAGGAGACCCAGCTCTTTCCGATCGCCGGCCTTGCCGAAAAGATCCTTAACCAGGTCGAGACTGCTTCCGCCCCCGTCCCGTCTGAGGAGGACGCCGAGTTCAATCCGCTGTCTACGATGGCCGACCGCCACCAGCCGAAGCTCATTGCTGCGATCGCCGAGGCGGCCGGTGTTCCGATTAGTTCGCTGCGCGAATTTGAGCTGATTATGTACGACACGCATCCTTCCACGTTCGGAGGCTTGTCAGATGAGTTTATCTATTCTCAGCGTCTTGACAATCAGGTAAGCGCATGGCGTTATTCTGTTTTTCTTTGGATATGGCCTAATGTGCTCGACTTTCAGATGATGACCTACTGCGCAATCCGCGGTCTCATTGACTCGTTGGAGTCTGAGGATGCGCTTGTTGGCGAGCCCAGTATCCGCCTGATTTCGTGCTTTGATCACGAGGAGATTGGATCCGAGAGCGCGCAGGGTGCGCGATCGAACTTCTTGCCCTCCATGTCTGTGCAATCGACAAACTGTATGCTTTGGATTTCATGTTTGCTAACCTTTTTGCTGCAGTGTGAAACGTCTCTCGGGACTTACTGGCGCGAGCGTGGACGCCACAGACGTTACTCCGTCGTCGAGCAGCTTCTACGAACAGACAGCAATTAAGTCTTTCCTGTTGTCCGCCGACATGGCGCACGCGGTGCATCCGAACTATGCGAGCGTGTACGAATCGTCTCACCGGCCGCAGATGAACCAGGGGCCCGTGATCAAGATCAACGCCAACCAGCGCTACTCGACGAACTCGCCGGGAATTCTTCTCCTTGAAGAGGTTGCCAAGTTCAACAAGGTTCCATTGCAGCTGTTTGTTGTGCGCAACGACTCGTCGTGCGGATCAACCATTGGCCCCGCGCTCGCGTCGCTGCTGGGCACGCGCACGCTGGATCTGGGCAACCCGCAGCTGTCGATGCACTCTATTCGTGAGACCGGCGGGTCCGCCGACGTTGAGCACGCGTGCTCGCTGTTCTCGGCGTACTTTAACCACTACTCGACCGTGGAGAAGAAGATTTTTGTGGACTGAGTTGATAGAGGTGGCTGAGAGGCCATTTGTGGTTTTTTGTTTGTTTTTTGTTTGTTTGCAAACGGTTCGGGAGGGAATCAGGCGGAGTTTTGTTGTGTGCCGAGAGGGGGATTGCAAGTGAACGGATAGGAGTGCGGGATGGTACATACATAACTGCATCTGCATGTTCGTGTTGTTGGAGTACGATAATGATATATAACGAAAGTCCAGTCGGACTTTCCTTTGATATTCGAGATCATCCCCTGAACCCAATTCGCAACGCAGACCAGCAAGCCACTCTGCGTTCGCCGCTTCTTGTTGAAGCCCTCGGACGAGATCCCCCATCCGACTACGGCGTGGGCAATGAGCAGCCCGAGTCTGCGGCAGAGGGTGATTGAGCAGTACAAGCAGCTCCTGTTCATGGGCAGAGACTACCCGTGAGTTGCCTATCCCAAATGTATGCCACCACCGCGCACAGCCAACGCTGACGACTCGCACCGCCGCGAACGACCGAGGCAGACGCGGGTACAAGTTCTTCCGCGACAAGCTACACGCGGGCTTCATGAAGAACGCCGGAATGACGGACGAGACGCAGATCGAGAAGCAGCTGCGGTTCGCGGCGTTCATCGAGAAGGGTGAGTTTGCTGTTGTTGTTGTTGATGCTGCTGCCGCCGGCTTGGTGCTGACGTCCTCCCCTCCCGCGCAACGTGCAGAGGTCGCGGCGCTCTACGAGCTGCGGAAGTACCGGGCGATGAAGCGGCAGTACTATGACGATCCCGGGCCGGGGACAGGGATGAGATGAAGATGAGACGAGCAGAGCAGAGCAGAAGGCAAGTGTAAATACGGCACAAGTGCGCAGCCGCGCGCGGTTTATGCCACAGACGAAAACAAACGCCATTCCTCAGACAAAAACCCCACCGCCATCACCACCACGACCATCACCACTTTCGCCCTCCAGTAGTTGCCCGCCCCGTATCCCCCCCCGGTCCAACCAGCCTCGCCCCATGAGCACCGGCACCGACGCCTCGTAGAACCCTCAGCACTCCTCGATCCCGACGCATATGGTGTCCTCCAACTGGCAGCACCAGATCCAGCTCGCCCAGATCTCGCGGCAGAGCAGCTCTCCGCACCACCATGCCCGCGCTGCAGCCTCGCTTTCCCGCGCGTCCGGCGCCACCGCTGCTGGTGCGAACGGGCTCGCTGCGGACGCGCCGACCGCGTCGCCCTCTGCCGCTTCGGCCAACGCGGGCCACCACCACAAGGTGCTCGGCGCACACCGCATGGACGACCAGCACGACACCGGCACCCGCCTGCTGCTCGCGGCAGACGCAGACGACAGCGACGCGGACGCCCGGCGGCAGGACTGGGCCGGCCTCGACCTGGGCGGACAGGGACTGCGCAACGTCAGCGTGAAGCTCTTCAACTACCAGTTCCTCGAGAAGCTCTACCTCAACCACAACAGGCTCACGTCGATACCCGCCGCCATCGGCAACCTCGGCCAGCTCCAGACGCTCGATCTCTCGGGAAACATCCTCACATCGCTGCCGCTCGAAATCGGCATGCTCAAGAGCCTGCGCACCTTGCTCATCATCGACAACAAGATCCAGAGCCTGCCGACCGAGATGGGCTCGCTCTTCAAGCTCGAGGTCCTCGGCCTCGAGGGCAACCCCCTGCCCGAGGCGACAAAGTCTCTCATCTCCCGCGAGGGCACGCGCGGCCTCATCACGGACCTGCGTGACAACGCGCCGATCCCGTCCCCACCGTCGCCGCGCGACTGGGTCGTGCTCGACGAGAAAGAGAGCGAGAAAGGCGCCGAGGACGGCGTGTTCACGGCCATGTCATACAACATCCTCTGCCAATGGTACACAGGCGTTTACGGATACACCCCGTCATGGGCCATCGCGTGGGACTACCGGAAGGAGAACATCCGGCAGGAGATTCTCTCGTACGACGCCGACATCGTGTGCCTGCAGGAGGTCGACACGGAGACATACGAAGAGTTTCTGGTGCCCATGATGGAAGCGAAGGACTACTCGTCGTACCACTGGCTCAAGACGCGGGCAAAGACCATGGGTGACCGCGAGCGGCGGAGGGTGGACGGCTGCGCGACATTCTACAAGAAGGACGTGTACCGGCTGCTTGATAAACACAGCATCGAGTTCAATCAGCTGGCGCTGCAGATGCTGTGTGCGAAGGAGAACATCGGCAAGTTTCCCGACATTTTCAACAGGGTAGCCACGCGAGACAACATTGCGGTCGTGTGCTTTTTGGAGCACATCAAGACCGGCAACAGGCTGATGGTTGCGAACGGGCATATCCACTGGGACCATCTGGACCGGGACGTCAAGCTTGTGCAGGTCGGTCTCATGATGGGCGAGCTGAAGAGTTTGGCGCAGAAGTGGTCCAAGTTCGGCCCTTCTCCGTCGGACGACGCAAAGTCCAAATCGACTTCGAGCAAGTCGGGTGGACCGATATCCATGCTCATATGCGGTGATTACAACTCGACGCCGGACAGCGGCGTGTGCCAGCTTGTCACGCAGGGGTCGGTTCCGGCAGACCACGAGGATTTCCAGGGCTACAGGTACGGCAAGTTCACGGACGACGGCATTGCGCACCCGTTCTCGTTGAAGTCGTCGTACTCAAACATCGGCGAGCTGGCGTTCACAAACTGCACGCCGACTTTCACGGACGTGATTGACTACATCTGGTACTCGACAAGCAGCTTGCATGTGACGGCACTCATCGGCGGCGTCGACAAGGACTACATGACCAAGGTGATTGGATTTCCGAACGCGCATTTCCCGTCCGAGTAAGTTGTTTTGACATTTGTCCTGGGTGCTGTGTTGAGACTAACCTTTTCCTCTTGCACAGTCACGTGTCGCTGCTGGCCCAGTTGCAGTTCAAGAAGTCGTAGAGACCGGCCAGCTTGTACAGTAGATCAAATACTAGTGGGCCTGACGGGCATATCTTGTACAGTAGGGCGGAGAAGGCTGTAACATCAACTTGTTAAATAATGAAGGGAAAACCAGGGTTCCTGCCCTGAAAAACCGGTGGTTCGCGCTTTGTTTCTTAGGCGTGCTCTTCTTGCTTCGCGCTTTTCTCGCGCGCCAGGCCCGATATCAAAAATCCGGCGAGACAAATTGTGCGCGGCCGCGGCCTCTTTTGGAGGACATTGCC